>CM038622.1:65698265-65708265 GCA_021554675.1 Leuciscus idus | reverse complement strand
CTATTCAACTATCTGTCTGTCTATCTATCTATCTATCTATCTATCTATCTATCTATCTATCCAACTATCTGTCTGTCTGTCTGTCTATCTGTCTATCTGTCTATCTATTCAACTATCTGTCTGTCTGTCTATCTATCTGTCTATCTATTCAACTATCTGTCTGTCTGTCTGTCTGTCTGTCTGTCTGTCTGTCTGTCTGTCTGTCTGTCTGTCTATCTATCTATCTGTCTGTCTATTCAACTGTCTGTCTGTCTATCTATCTATCTATCTATCCAACTATCTGTCTGTCTGTCTATCTATCTATCTATCTATCTATCTATCTATTCAACTATCTGTCTGTCTGTCTGTCTGTCTATCTATCTATCTATCTATCTATCTATCTATCTATCTATCTATCTATCTATCTATCTATCTATCTGTCTGTCTGTCTGTCTGTCTGTCTATCTGTCTGTCTATCTATCTATCTATCTATCTATCTATCTGTCTGTCTGTCTGTCTGTCTGTCTATCTATCTATCTATCTATCTATCTATCTGTCTGTCTGTCTATCTGATCCTGATAGTCTGTCTCTCCTCTCAGATGTATAAGGCGTTCCTGCCGGCTATGATTGCTGGTAATCGAGGTCATCTGGTCAGTATAGCGAGTTCTGCTGGACTCATCGGAGTAAATGGACTGGCAGGTACAGTAGATCTTCTCAGTTTAACACTACAGTTTTTCTCAGTCGCTTTGGTGCATTTCTCACATCACTATTTACATTTGCACAACAGTTACAGTTTTTCTCCATTGGTTTGGCTCATTTCTTGAAATAGAAATTACATTCTCAAGACTCTAAGATCATTTGGCAAAACAGTCTTACAGTTCAGCACAACACTATAGCTCACTTGCAAAAGCTCATATCTCTCCCAAAACTGTTCACTCATGCTTCAAAACTAAATTCCTTTCCCATATAAAGAGTCAGTGCCACGAAAATGGCAAAGATCCTTCTCAATTGCTTTGGCTCATTTCTTGAAACAGACCGGACGTTCTCAACACTCTTGGTGCTTTTGCCAAAATAACGTGGATGGTTCGACACAACACCATGGTTCACCTGCAAAAGCTAATATCTCTCCCAAAACAGTTCACTCATGTGTCAAAACTAGATTTCCTTCTCATTTAAACAGTCAGTGCCCCCAAAATGCTTCGTCCCTTTGGCATTGTGTAAGCACTGCAAGTCAAAATGTTTAGATGTTTTGTCACTATGGCAGAGGACCATTGAAATATCCCTCATGTACACCTTTCAGTCTTAGCCCAGTCCTTCATTGACAATGCTTACTGTACTGTTTTTTGTCTAGCTAACAGAATACAATTGTGTATAAAAAAAAATAAAAATAAAAATAAAATAAAAAGAAATAGGATTTTAGGGTAAGAGTAGCCTCCAAGGTTTGACATCACACATTGCACTCATACTGCCAAGGAAATTGTAACCATTATCATTCACACACATAAAGTAACTTCCATACATCAGAGTAAAAAGAAAATGTATACAGCATAATATACTGTAATATAAACACACAAACAAAAAACAATGACAATGATATGCAGCCTACAGTGCTGTAAATAAAGCTGGAGTATCACAACTAACAGTTCTTCACTGGTCGCTGTCCTCACCCTCCCTCTCCTGGCCACCATCCTCACCCTCCTGGCCATCCACACGTTGCTGTCTGTCTGGCCACAGATTCTCGTCCACATCACAGCATATATTCTCCCTTGTGATGCAATGAGGGAAGAAACGGCGTGCATGTCGCAACCATCCCCTACACTGATCTCCTGTAATATCCGCACATGGAGCTGGGACCTCTGATCTTGAGCCTGATGCTCATACACTCTCCACCTCCAAGCGGAGAAATACTCCTCAATAGGATTGAGGAAAGGAGAGTAAGGTGGTAGGAACACCATGACCATCCTTGGATGAGTAGTGAACCAGGCCCTGATGAGCGGGCCATGGTGGAAATTCACATTGTCCCATACAATGACATATTGTGTGGTAGGTGAGGCCCTACGAGACCTCTCTCATTTTCAGGGATCAAATCAAAATGAAGGCAGTCCAAGAAGATGAGGAGCTTCTGTGTATTGTATGGGTCAAGACTGGGGATGTGAGTGGCCACACCATTCTCAGATATGGCAGCACACATAGTTATATTGCCCCCTCGCTGGCCTGGGACATCCACCGTGGCCCGGTGGCCAATAATATTATATGGTATATATATATATATATATATATATATATATATATATACATATATGGTATTCAAGGTATTATGTTCTTGACTAATTTTGACAATTGAACAGACTATTTTGCATGTGATGACTTATACAATGAAATGACGCTGACACGATTTGGAGCTGAGATTCAACAATCAGTTTAGATCAACAAGATCTATTCACTTGGAAATTGTGCTAAATGTAGGCTACCTGTACTTAATCATTTGCAAAGATGTACTGAGACATTGAGACATGTACTTAGACATTAGCAATTTGATAAAATGAATGATAAATTCAATTCTGTTGTGAACAATTGCCAAGTGGTTTGGAGGTTTGTCCATGTTGTTTTGAGAATGTAATTTCTGTTTCAAGAAATGAGCCAAACCAATGGAGAAAAACTGTAATGCAGTTCTCAAAACAATCATTAAAAACTGCAAAACCTAGTTGATAACCTGCAAAAGCGTGTCACTTGCTCAAAATGGAGAGCTCATTCCTCAAAAGCAAGTCTTCATGTCAATGAAAGTGTCAGTGTCATCAAGATGAAAAGTCCTGACACCATTGTTTATGAACAAGATAGTCAAATGGCTTTGTCATGTTTTCATTATGACAGTTTACTCTGTAAATGTTTTCCAATGCAAAAAAGTCAGATCTTGGTGACACTATCTGAGAATGCTCAAGACAGCACTATATACTATTTGCACAGCCATTTGAAAAATACAGTAAAGTTACACATTACTGTATTTAGTGAGGTAACTGAGTACAAGACACTGAATATGTATGTTTCACATTTTTACTGCATATGCTCTTTGCAATTGTAATTTGTTCTCAGCATTGTGCAAAAAAAAATAAAAAATACACCCTTATTTACAACAAACATAAAGTCCCTTTGGGTAGAGCTGTGCACAACTGGAAACAATATTGCAGTACATATTGGAACTGAACATACAACATAGTACTGTAATCATTCATGCACATCCAGACGTTCCTCTCTGTCTGGCCACATAATTTCATCTACATCACAGCGAATATCATCTCTTGCAATGCAGCGAGGAAAGTATCTCCTCGAGTGGCGATTAAAAAATATATTTTTTAAATGTGTAAAATTTGCTTGACAGATTTTGACAACTAGTTCAACATTTTTGTATGTAATGACTCAAGCAATGAAATGAGGACTATTAGTTTTATATGGAATGACTATTCAGCATTCACAAGTATAGTTAATTTTGACTGACATGATATAAGCAAATGATAATGTTATAAAACAGCAGAGAGTTGTATGAAAGCAATTGATGCATGTCCAAAAGCATTTGCAATTTGTTAGAAGGAATGAAAAACTGCTACTATGATGTGCACAAATGACTAAATGTTGTGGAGGTTGAACTAACTGTTGTGCAAATGTAAATAGTGATGTGAGAAATGCACCAAAGCGACTGAGAAAAACTGTAATATCAAAACTAATATCTCTCTCTGGAGGAAGTGTGTAAATTTGTGCTGTCCTCAGATTACTGTGCGAGTAAGTTTGTGATGTCCTCAGATTACTGTGTGAGTAAATTTGTGATGTCCTCAGATTACTGTGCGAGTAAGTTTGTGCTGTCCTCAGATTACTGTGTGAGTAAATTTGTGATGTCCTCAGATTACTGTGTGAGTAAATTTGTGCTGTCCTCAGATTACTGTGCGAGTAAATTTGTGCTGTCCTCAGATTACTGTGTGAGTAAATTTGTGATGTCCTCAGATTACTGTGTGAGTAAATTTGTGATGTCCTCAGATTACTGTGTGAGTAAATTTGTGCTGTCCTCAGATTACTGTGCGAGTAAGTTTGTGCCGTCCTCAGATTACTGTGCGAGTAAATTTGTGCTGTCCTCAGATTACTGTGTGAGTAAATTTGTGATGTCCTCAGATTACTGTGCGAGTAAATTTGTGCTGTCCTCAGATTACTGTGTGAGTAAATTTGTGATGTCCTCAGATTACTGTGCGAGTAAGTTTGTGCTGTCCTCAGATAACTGTGTGAGTAAATTTGTGATGTCCTCAGATTACTGTGCGAGTAAGTTTGTGCCGTCCTCAGATTACTGTGCGAGTAAGTTTGTGATGTCCTCAGATTACTGTGCGAGTAAGTTTGTGCCGTCCTCAGAGTTTGTGATGTCCTCAGATTACTGTGCGAGTAAGTTTGTGCTGTCCTCAGATTACTGTGTGAGTAAATTTGTGATGTCCTCAGACTACTGTGCGAGTAAATTTGTGATGTCCTCAGATTACTGTGAGAGTAAGTTTGTGATGTCCTCAGATTACTGTGAGAGTAAATTTGTGATGTCCCCAGATTACTGTGAGAGTAAGTTTGTGCTGTCCTCAGAGTTTGTGATGTCCTCAGATTACTGTGCGAGTAAATTTGTGATGTCCCCAGATTACTGTGAGAGTAAGTTTGTGCCGTCCTCAGAGTTTGTGATGTCCTCAGATTACTGTGCGAGTAAGTTTGTGCTGTCCTCAGATTACTGTGAGAGTAAGTTTGTGATGTCCCCAGATTACTGTGAGAGTAAGTTTGTGCTGTCCTCAGAGTTTGTGATGTCCTCAGATTACTGTGAGAGTAAGTTTGTGATGTCCCCAGATTACTGTGAGAGTAAGTTTGTGCTGTCCTCAGAGTTTGTGATGTCCTCAGATTACTGTGAGAGTAAGTTTGTGATGTCCCCAGATTACTGTGAGAGTAAGTTTGTGCCGTCCTCAGAGTTTGTGATGTCCTCAGATTACTGTGCGAGTAAGTTTGTGCTGTCCTCAGATTACTGTGAGAGTAAGTTTGTGATGTCCTCAGATTACTGTGCGAGTAAGTTTGTGCTGTCCTCAGATTACTGTGAGAGTAAATTTGTGATGTCCTCAGATTACTGTGAGAGTAAATTTGTGCCATCCTCAGATTACTGTGAGCGTAAGTTTGTGATGTCCTCAGATTACTGTGAGAGTAAATTTGTGCCGTCCTCAGATTACTGTGAGAGTAAGTTTGTGATGTCCCCAGATTACTGTGCGAGTAAGTTTGTGCCATCCTCAGATTACTGTGAGAGTAAATTTGTGATGTCCTCAGATTACTGTGAGAGTAAGTTTGTGCCGTCCTCAGATTACTGTGAGAGTAAGTTTGTGCCGTCCTCAGATTACTGTGAGAGTAAATTTGTGCCGTCCTCAGATTACTGTGCGAGTAAGTTTGTGCCGTAAATTTGTGATGTCCACAGATTACTGAGCGAGTAAGTTTGTGCCGTCCTCAGAGTTTGTGATGTCCTCAGATTACTGTGCGAGTAAGTTTGTGATGTCCTCAGATTACTGTGCGAGTAAGTTTGTGCCGTCCTCTGATTACTGGGCGAGTAAGTTTGTGCCGTCCTCAGATTACTGTGAGAGTAAATTTGTGCTGTCCTCAGATTACTGTGAGAGTAAGTTTGTGCCGTCCTCAGATTACTGTGCGAGTAAATTTGTGCTGTCCTCAGATTACTGTGCGAGTAAATTTGTGATGTCCCCAGATTACTGTGCGAGTAAGTTTGTGATGTCCCCAGATTACTGTGCGAGTAAGTTTGTGATGTCCCCAGATTACTGTGCGAGTAAGTTTGTGATGTCCCCAGATTACTGTGCGAGTAAGTTTGTGATGTCCCCAGATTACTGTGAGAGTAAGTTTGTGATGTCCCCAGATTACTGTGCGAGTAAATTTGTGATGTCCCCAGATTACTGTGCGAGTAAGTTTGTGATGTCCTCAGATTACTGTGAGAGTAAATTTGTGATGTCCCCAGATTACTGTGCGAGTAAGTTTGTAATGTCCCAGATTACTGTGCGAGTAAGTTTGTGATGTCCTCAGATTACTGTGAGAGTAAATTTGTGATGTCCTCAGATTACTGTGCGAGTAAATTTGTGCTGTCCTCAGATTACTGTGCGAGTAAGTTTGTGATGTCCCCAGATTACTGTGCGAGTAAGTTTGTGATGTCTTCAGATTACTGTACGAGTAAGTTTGTGATGTCCTCAGATTACTGTGCGAGTAAGTTTGTGATGTCCTCAGAGTTTGTGATGTCTTCAGATTACTGTGCGAGTAAGTTTGTAATGTCCTCAGATTTTCTGCACGAGTAAGTTTGTGCTGTCCCCATATTACTGTGCGAGTAAATTTGTGATGTCCTCAGATTACTGTGCGAGTAAGTTTGTGATGTCCCCAGATTACTGTGCGAGTAAGTTTGTGCCGTCCTCAGAGTTTGTGATGTCCTCAGATTACTGTGCAAGTAAGTTTGTGATGTCCTCAGATTACTGTGCGAGTAAGTTTGTGCCGTCCTCAGAGTTTGTGATGTCCTCAGATTACTGTGCGAGTAAGTTTGTGATGTCCCCAGATTACTGTGCGAGTAAATTTGTGATGTCCCCAGATTACTGTGCGAGTAAGTTTGTGATGTCCTCAGATTACTGTGCGAGTTAGTTTGTGATGTCCTCAGATTACTGTGTGAGTAAATTTGTGCTGTCCTCAGATTACTGTGCGAGTAAATTTGTGCTGTCCTCAGATTACTGTGTGAGTAAATTTGTGATGTCCTCAGATTACTGTGTGAGTAAATTTGTGATGTCCTCAGATTACTGTGTGAGTAAATTTGTGATGTCCTCAGATTACTGTGCGAGTAAGTTTGTGCCGTCCTCAGATTACTGTGCGAGTAAATTTGTGCTGTCCTCAGATTACTGTGTGAGTAAATTTGTGATGTCCTCAGATTACTGTGCGAGTAAATTTGTGCTGTCCTCAGATTACTGTGTGAGTAAATTTGTGATGTCCTCAGATTACTGTGCGAGTAAGTTTGTGCTGTCCTCAGATAACTGTGTGAGTAAATTTGTGATGTCCTCAGATTACTGTGCGAGTAAGTTTGTGCCGTCCTCAGATTACTGTGCGAGTAAGTTTGTGATGTCCTCAGATTACTGTGCGAGTAAGTTTGTGCCGTCCTCAGAGTTTGTGATGTCCTCAGATTACTGTGCGAGTAAGTTTGTGCTGTCCTCAGATTACTGTGTGAGTAAATTTGTGATGTCCTCAGACTACTGTGCGAGTAAATTTGTGATGTCCTCAGATTACTGTGAGAGTAAGTTTGTGATGTCCTCAGATTACTGTGAGAGTAAGTTTGTGATGTCCCCAGATTACTGTGAGAGTAAGTTTGTGCTGTCCTCAGAGTTTGTGATGTCCTCAGATTACTGTGCGAGTAAATTTGTGATGTCCCCAGATTACTGTGAGAGTAAGTTTGTGCCGTCCTCAGAGTTTGTGATGTCCTCAGATTACTGTGCGAGTAAGTTTGTGCTGTCCTCAGATTACTGTGAGAGTAAGTTTGTGATGTCCCCAGATTACTGTGAGAGTAAGTTTGTGCTGTCCTCAGAGTTTGTGATGTCCTCAGATTACTGTGAGAGTAAGTTTGTGATGTCCCCAGATTACTGTGAGAGTAAGTTTGTGCTGTCCTCAGAGTTTGTGATGTCCTCAGATTACTGTGAGAGTAAGTTTGTGATGTCCCCAGATTACTGTGAGAGTAAGTTTGTGCCGTCCTCAGAGTTTGTGATGTCCTCAGATTACTGTGCGAGTAAGTTTGTGCTGTCCTCAGATTACTGTGAGAGTAAGTTTGTGATGTCCTCAGATTACTGTGCGAGTAAGTTTGTGCTGTCCTCAGATTACTGTGAGAGTAAATTTGTGATGTCCTCAGATTACTGTGAGAGTAAATTTGTGCCATCCTCAGATTACTGTGAGCGTAAGTTTGTGATGTCCTCAGATTACTGTGAGAGTAAATTTGTGCCGTCCTCAGATTACTGTGAGAGTAAGTTTGTGATGTCCCCAGATTACTGTGCGAGTAAGTTTGTGCCATCCTCAGATTACTGTGAGAGTAAATTTGTGATGTCCTCAGATTACTGTGAGAGTAAGTTTGTGCCGTCCTCAGATTACTGTGAGAGTAAGTTTGTGCCGTCCTCAGATTACTGTGAGAGTAAATTTGTGCCGTCCTCAGATTACTGTGCGAGTAAGTTTGTGCCGTAAATTTGTGATGTCCACAGATTACTGAGCGAGTAAGTTTGTGCCGTCCTCAGAGTTTGTGATGTCCTCAGATTACTGTGCAAGTAAGTTTGTGATGTCCTCAGATTACTGTGCGAGTAAGTTTGTGCCGTCCTCTGATTACTGGGCGAGTAAGTTTGTGCCGTCCTCAGATTACTGTGAGAGTAAATTTGTGCTGTCCTCAGATTACTGTGAGAGTAAGTTTGTGCCGTCCTCAGATTACTGTGCGAGTAAATTTGTGCTGTCCTCAGATTACTGTGCGAGTAAATTTGTGATGTCCCCAGATTACTGTGCGAGTAAGTTTGTGATGTCCCCAGATTACTGTGCGAGTAAGTTTGTGATGTCCCCAGATTACTGTGCGAGTAAGTTTGTGATGTCCTCAGATTACTGTGAGAGTAAATTTGTGATGTCCCCAGATTACTGTGCGAGTAAGTTTGTAATGTCCCAGATTACTGTGCGAGTAAGTTTGTGATGTCCTCAGATTACTGTGAGAGTAAATTTGTGATGTCCTCAGATTACTGTGCGAGTAAATTTGTGCTGTCCTCAGATTACTGTGCGAGTAAGTTTGTGATGTCCCCAGATTACTGTGCGAGTAAGTTTGTGATGTCTTCAGATTACTGTACGAGTAAGTTTGTGATGTCCTCAGATTACTGTGCGAGTAAGTTTGTGATGTCCTCAGAGTTTGTGATGTCTTCAGATTACTGTGCGAGTAAGTTTGTAATGTCCTCAGATTTTCTGCACGAGTAAGTTTGTGCTGTCCCCATATTACTGTGCGAGTAAATTTGTGATGTCCTCAGATTACTGTGCGAGTAAGTTTGTGATGTCCCCAGATTACTGTGCGAGTAAGTTTGTGCCGTCCTCAGAGTTTGTGATGTCCTCAGATTACTGTGCAAGTAAGTTTGTGATGTCCTCAGATTACTGTGCGAGTAAGTTTGTGCCGTCCTCAGAGTTTGTGATGTCCTCAGATTACTGTGCGAGTAAGTTTGTGATGTCCCCAGATTACTGTGCGAGTAAATTTGTGATGTCCCCAGATTACTGTGCGAGTAAGTTTGTGATGTCCCCAGATTACTGTGCGAGTTAGTTTGTGATGTCCCCAGATTACTGTGCGAGTTAGTTTGTGATGTCCTCAGATTACTGTGCGAGTAAGTTTGTGATGTCCCCAGATTACTGTGCGAGTTAGTTTGTGATGTCCTCAGATTACTGTGAGAGTAAGTTTGTGATGTCCCCAGATTACTGTGCGAGTTAGTTTGTGATGTCCCCAGATTACTGTGCGAGTTAGTTTGTGATGTCCTCAGATTACTGTGAGAGTAAGTTTGTGATGTCCCCAGATTACTGTGCGAGTTAGTTTGTGATGTCCCCAGATTACTGTGCGAGTTAGTTTGTGATGTCCTCAGATTACTGTGCGAGTAAGTTTGTGATGTCCCCAGATTACTGTGCGAGTAAATTTGTGATGTCCTCAGATTACTGTGCGAGTAAGTTTGTGATGTCCTCAGATTACTGTGCGAGTAAGTTTGTGATGTCCCCAGATTACTGTGCGAGTAAGTTTGTGATGTCCTCAGATTACTGTGCGAGTAAGTTTGTGATGTCCCCAGATTACTGTGCGAGTAAATTTGTGATGTCCTCAGATTACTGTGCGAGTTAGTTTGTGATGTCCTCAGATTACTGTGCGAGTAAGTTTGTGATGTCCTCAGATTACTGTGTAAGTAAGTTTGTGATGTCCTCAGATTACTGTGCGAGTAAGTTTGTGATGTCCTCA
>CM038622.1:65448265-65693265 GCA_021554675.1 Leuciscus idus | reverse complement strand
AAAAAAAAAAATCATTATATATAAGTAAATACATAATCAGGCTAGATATGTGTACAGAAAAATCTTACAGGCATTAGAAATTGCAAGTCTGAAAAATGAGAAACTTCAAGTCTGACTCCCTGTGGTCTTTACTTTATAGTAATATTTCCAGTAGCACCTCACTGCAGTACACGAGATCCAGGGGGCGGAGTTGGATCCAGATCTAAGGGGTGGAGATTGGTAGGTTTAGGAAAATGTAAGGTGGGAGGAGTTGGATATGGATCCAACTCCTCCCCCTGGATGTCGTGTTCTGCAGCGCTGTTTGTTGCGTGCTCACTCAGTGCGCGTGCGCCCCCACGTGGACACCACTGATGACGACTGAAAACTGAAGTTAAACAAGACTTTATATGGGTTCACAACGAGCTCAAAAGAACACACGCTTTATATAGTAAAGCTTTTATTTATGTTAATTTAAATGCAAAGTTGTATATTGTCAATTAAGTATGAATTATAAATAATTATAATTCAAATAATATAAATATAGCAAATTAAACCATAAATATAACACATTAAAAGGCAAAAGACTGGCAATTTTGTCTCTAATTTTTGATTGATTATAAACTGCGCGAGATACGGTGGGCGTGGCTTTATTGCGTCAGATGTACGTCACTTTGTTCGCAGCTGATTGGTCCAGTTTTGGTTTGAGAGAATCGCTTCAAAACTTACGGCTTCACGCAACAACAGAAAGACACATTTGAACATACAATAACAGAAAGACACATTTTAACGTATAATAACAGAAAGACACATTTGAACATACAATAACAGAAAGACACATTTGAACATACAATAACAGAAAGACACATTTTAACGTATAATAACGGGATGTATCATCTTTCATACTTCCTGTATCTCTGCAAACATGGTATTTTTGATACAAGTAGGAGAATTCCCAGGTTACGAGTTGTAATTACGAGCTCTACGTGAACACTTACGGGAATTAATCAGATCTAAACTGCTAAATGTGGACAATCAGGCATTGAGGTGTTATAACAACATTAACATCATGACTTTCTGTAATCAGTGCGTCTGTGAAAAGCTTTAAATAAAATAAACTTGACACGACACCCACTCGTACTCTGACTGAATGACTGAACACACATTACATGATTCAGCGACACACAGCATTAGAGAATCCCACATGACATGTTCTGATGATGTCATGATGATGTCAGTATGGTTTTCCTCCGAGTGCTGAGAGGATCTGATCCCGTTCCTCTGCGTTCGGCATGTCCGGCTTCACTCCGTCTCTCCGGCGCTGAAGCATCACTGCGTGCTGGAACCGGGGAACACTCATGTTTATTCACCTTTATACAAGATCCTGAACAAACACTCATGCATCTCTAACATCTCCATCAAGATGTGCATCATTTCCTGTGCTAAAGGTCTTGTATTGGCCACACACACACACACACGAGTCCAGCACTCTGTACCGTCTCCTCCAGAACATCACAAACACTTCCAATGAGTTTGAGGAATAAATGTCATTCTTTCACAGTTTGAGTCTGAATCTGGGCTTCGCCATCCTGGAATATGATGATGTTCTTCATACATTATTTATATTTACATGAAATGCACATACTATATTTTAGTTCAATAATGTTTTTTTTTATTTAATATTTAATATTTTGGGGGATTTTATGGTGCTAAATTATATTTATGCAACAGTTATAATGCATTATATTAATCCCTTTTTGATTAGACATGAAAATGAAATCTCCAACTTAAACTTTTGGAGTACAGACTGAAGTTTGGTCTCTTTTTAAAGAAGACACCTGGCAGATTATTACTGAAGTGAAAAAGTAAACAATAATTTTTTATTTTTTATTTAAAAAAGTCATAGAAGTTTAATTTATTCTTATAGAAAATGCACAAAAATACTATTTTCAGTTTTTATAAAAAAAAATTTTTTTTAAAAGCCATAAATCTACACAAGTTGTTCCACATGTGAGGCTGAAATCTGGAGAAATGATCTTTCAGTGCAGGCTGCAGTACCAAACGCTTCCACTAGAGGAGATTCGTGCGCTCCTGTTTAAACGCCAGGAGTTCAAATTCAAGTGCAACAATTATTTCAGGACCTTTCCCAAGTTTCACGCCATTCCAAAGAAATAAAAATAAAATAAAAAAACGTACTTTTTTGTTCCTGTAAGAGATGACGGAAGAGCAGCAGGTTTAATGCTACATTAATTGCGAGTAAATCCCTGTTTACTGTGCGCTTCAAAAGAGTGATAACATTTGCTGGACCTTTAGATGTTCCAAGAGATGATGATCTCAAACAGGAGGAAATAAACAAGTTCAACATGAGAAGATGTTCAGTGAAGTTAGTTTGACTTCCCATGGCACAATTCTGTCTAAATGATGTGGTTCCAGATGCTTAAATAATATAAAACACATCTAGACCAAATCTACACTCTTGCATGCTGGGTACATTTTTGCAAACACTTTCAGAATGGTAATTTCTCTACAGAACGCGGCTGTGGATTGGTTAGTTATGCCGGGTTCACACTCCACAATACTCGTGTCTGTTACGATAGTCAGACTATGTGATTTTGACTAGATTGTGTCGTGGGCCGAAGCGTGTCAGACTGCACACCGATCATTGCTCGCCGTCTTTAATGACATGCGTGATGTCGTTGATAAGCTGAGCTAGCGACTGACGGCAGGCTAGGCTAGGCTACAGAGCGCGAGACAGGCGGAAGCGAGGCTCTGTGTCGGTCCAGACTCACCCAGTACTTCCGGCAGTTCTTGTACCTGGTGAAGTACGCAGAACACCGGCTCTTCTCGTAGCTGTACGCGTCCATGCACCTCTGAGAACCGTCGCTCTCCTGCGCGGAGCACAGCCGTTCACAAGGCAGATCACATGTTAAAGCACAAGACACAACATAGCATTAGCAGCCCAGACAGAAACAGTGCCGGCGCGGATCCGGCTCAGATCCGGTACACGTGGATTACACACGTACCGGATGTGCACCGGATGTGGGCCGGATGTGGGCCGATACTATGTTGCAATACACACGTATTGCCTTTAGAATTACACCATAATTCGAATTTTGCTAATATTTAAGAAAGAAATTGGAATTTAGCTTTTTCGACAGCCCTAATTCAGACAGAAGCATTGATATCTAGTGTCGATGTTTAGATAGAGTGTGTGTTAGTGTGTGTTAGTGTGCGACTGACCTCGATGCACGGGTTACTGTCCTCATTACGAACTTTCCGTGCGCTTGATCTTCCGGCCATCCTTCAGCTTCATCAGCGTTCGCTGGGATATCACACCAGACACGGGGATTCCTGTCCGTCTGAGAGTATACATCAGTCAAACTAGTACTGGACTACACGTTTATGATCATAGCTAAACTGTTTTCATTAAAACATACTGTCGTTGACATATATGAAGAGGAAACATAACACGTGCAGATTAAATACATCCATTTTTGTGGAAAATCAACATCTAAAAACAAGGAATATGATCACTTCAAATCATCCAATTAGTTAATAAAGTTTCCCATTTATTAGCTAGTCTAGTCTATGATTTATATCTGATCTCGGATCAGTTTTATACATTTGTAGACATTTAATGTCACATTTGTATATTAAAAAGGAAGATTTGCTGTTAAAAGTCATACAGTTTAAACAATCTCTCCATAAAATTAACAAAACAAGCCTTAAAATGTAAAGGTGCGCTATTTCCCTTTAGTGGTTAAAAACAAAACTGCATCCATTTTGCATTAGAAAAATTCATTTTCAAATTCTTGATAAATAGGGAAGCATGACATTGACAAGATCATAATAATAATAATAATAATATAGCAATTATTTTGACATGTGTGATTTCTATTTGAAATGCAAATACGACAATCTCATATGAAAATGTGTATTAATTGTGCCGCTTTATTTCTTTACTTTCAATTTAATTAAGTATTAGGTTTTAATATTCTCCTGCAGTTCCCTCACAAACCCCTAGGGGAAACCCTGAGTCTGGATAAACGTGGCCACTATAAAGAAGGTCAAATAACGCTACTCACTCAAGATCATTTCTTCAACATTTCCCGAAGGGAACCAGAACGCAAGGCTGTTCAGAAACTCATAATCAAGTTTTTATCCGGTGCTGGCGAACATTTTAGAATAATTTACCACCAACGCAAATACTGTGAAAAATTACATATTAAACCTTCCAAATATATATTTTATTGATTCGCGGTAATTCATGTATTTTTGCATAGTTAAAAAGTATGAGATGACGTAAAGTATTAACGCGGCAATTTAAACGGCATTGATACTTTACGTCATAACGAATAAAGAAAACGAATTTAGATCTCCACGCACACAATAAACGCCTCAGAATTAAAAACAACAGTGAGCCCTTAGTCGTCCCTTAAATCGCTTCAAAACAAACCGTAATCTCACTCATTCAAACGTTAGTGTACAGAACACCGGCGATTTAGCGTAACGCAACGTTTAACTTCTACTACATTACAACAATAAAGGATCACGCTCTACAGCAAAACTCAAGCTGTGTTTGTCACTGGAAACAGTAAGTTTAACGTCGCAAATACTTACATTTTTGTCGCACAAGAACACTCAACCTTCCCTCATGTCAAGTCAGAGACGCACGTAACGTCTGTCACAACAACACAACGCAACCTAACTATTTGTAGGTGATTGACAGGCGTAGACGACCAATCAAACTGCAGGACGGAAAGCGTCACCGGTAACGGTCGCGTGAATTGTCACCTCTTCCAACCAATGGGGTTCGGAAGATAACTGTTCTACCCGCCTATTGATTAAACATATGTTTAAACGAAGTGGCAGCGATTGACAGAAACACCGACGAGTCCTAAATTTTAGATTTTCTGAAGGGGAAAGTCAGTGGCGCTGAAATCTGAAAATGACAGTTTGTTACACAAATCACGAGCGCGAGGGAGGAGGGCGGATCGGTGGGCGTGGCCTGAGCTGGGGTTGGTTGCATCGCAGCGCATATACACAATGGCTGCTGGAAAGAGGGGAAAGCAAACAATTTTTAGGCCCGCCGCGTCTAGCAAAAAATATGAGAAAAAAATTATTAAAAATCCGGGAAATAGTTGAAAGTCAAGAAAAACACCCTAGAAAGGATGTTAACGCTCCTACGGTGAGTTTTACGCATATTAAGAAAATTGTTACGGCGTTCTTTAATTAAAATATCGGGGTTATTCAAATTATGAGAGAGGGGAGAGCTAGAGGGGGGAAAAAGTTTTGTGTTAATCAGCGCAGAGTCTAAAACTGAAGAGAACAGCAATGAAAGACTGAATTATGCAGAAGATCGAACATTATTCTGGTGTTTGTTTCTGTCAAGTCACTTTGCGCGCGGACGAATGTCAATAAACAGAGGAGTATAGTTGTGAAAAGTTGTGAAAAGTTTTTGAAGATTTGTTTTCTCTGAGAATAATAACGACGGGATAGCGTGGCGAACTCACGCGCCTGTTTAAACGCTAAAAAATGCGCGCCGCGCGAAAATTCTGACAGGATTTGTGATACAAGGACCTTTCCGTGTTTAATAAACACGCTGTTTAATTTCGACACAGTTTACAGAGTTCGCAGTGTGTGAGTCGCGGTCAGTGTGTTTATGGACTATATTAGGGGTGTCATTGAGTCACTATAGCGAGAGAAGCTGCTTGTCAATATCGCAAACAACCAAAATGGTGGGAGAAGTGAAGGACTAACTAATTATGAGATGCTCTGAGCTCATCTAGAGATTCTGCTCTGACAGAAAGTCCCACTGTGATCAGGATGTGATGGGTGGATCATAAACATTAAAGCACATAATAGTGAGTAATAATTTAATGAGTTTTGATTGACACTGAGAGGTCAGTCATATATAATATCAGAGTTATTAGTTGTTATTGGACGCGGGTGTGGTGCGTTTCTGCAGAATCTCAGCGCAGATTTACTGTATAGCCACAATCAATAGTTTCATATGCTCGTGCATGTGATGATGGTGATGATGGCGCTCGTGCGGCATTCTGCGTGAAATACATGATCGAACTGTTAAAATCGGGAAAAGGTCTATTTTTAATGTGCAGTCGTTTCAATGTTTATTTGATGTGTGTGTGTGTGTGTGTGTGTGTGTGCGCGCGCGCGCGTGCGTGCATATATGAGTATTTATATAGTAGTATATGGCGGATTGTATGATTCCCATCTCATCTGCGGTAGTTATAAGCACCTCCATCCGTCCCCCCTCCTGGATGCTCTTGTTGAAGGCTTCGAGCTGAAGGGGGTCATCGGGTTTACCGGGTTTACCGCGCAGTTGTTACGGATGTTCTTCTTCTGTTGCTGCGAGTGGAAGAAAGTTCGCAGTCCTTCAACAAACTACAGAACACGTCAGAGGTTTCCCGCGCAGAACTGGTGTCGCAGAAAGAGAGTTAGCATCATAACAGGCTCATATTCACACATTTACTCCTCATAATGCTTGTTTAATGTCGGGTATAGGTTGTCTAAAAGGTGAAATGATTGTTGGACTGCGAAATGAAATCACTGTAAAAAAAAAAAAAAAAAAAACAGTCGGTAAAAATAGAGCACAATGTACTGTATAAATATGAATGCTATTTTACAGGTGTTTCACCTGTATTTTGAATATTTTATTGTGTCGTGTTTTAGGGTAAAACGACCAGATAATTACATGTTCCGTTCCGTGTTTTTTTTACAAATAAGATTTTGTGCAGCAATATGACTTTGAAACTTTGACTTTTTGTTGTTGTTGTTGTTGTTGTTGCTTAATTTGCGCTGAGAACTAAATATTTTATTTGATATAATTAAAAACTATTCAATCACAATTTAATCAGGTAATGAAGTTCTAACGGTTCTTTCTCTTGTATGGATTATTTCTTACTGAGATGCATAAAAAATGATGTACGTAACTAAATGATGAAACTCTGTAGGCATTAGTAATATTGCCCAAAGAGACCTAAAATGCAATACAGTATATAAATACATTTTATTTTTATTATTATTATTTGTACATAACTGTACTACAGACCAGAAATGTGTTTAACAATATAAGAATATTTTGGGAAAAACTATTTTAATTTTGTTCTGTTATAGTTTGTACCTAAATATATATATATATATATATATATATATATATATATATATATATATATATATATATATATATATGTATAGTATTTTAAGCTAAATTCATTTTATAACAGCATCATATATCTCTTTTAATTTATTTTAGAACTGTTTTAATTTTCCTTGCTTTTATTTTGTGATTATTTTAATTCCTTTCTGTAAAGCACTTTGAATTGCCTTAGTGTATGAAATGTGCCATATAAATAAACTTGCCTTGCCTTGAATATATTAGCCATTTAATTAGCACAATTTAAATGCTAAAATTTTTATGGCATTTAAGTAATTTTAGATATTTTCATGAATCATAGAAATGAAAGAGCTGATTACGTGTTAGAAGACATACAATAATAAATTAATTGGTTTAAACTCATTTTATTACTTTTTTTTTTCTAAGTATGTTTAAATATTTACAGAGTTGTTAGATATATAGTGAATAATCTAACATGGAACAGTTATAAAGGAAAAGTGTGAGAGAAAACATTTATTCTGGCTGGTGTTTAATTTAACATTAAAGCTTTAAATTGGCATTGCTCTTTGACTTTTCATTGCCAATATTCAGCTGGAATAGTAAAGACGCACATGGAATGAGTTGTGTGAAGTGAGGGGTTTGTATAGCATTAAAAACGTGTAAAACTATTGTGAGTTAAATTTATAAAGTGATTTTATACATTCAAGTTAATGCAAACCCAAGGCTTTGTAAACGAGAAGGCCGGTGGCGATCAGTGCGAAACACTACTGAGGTTATTAGAGTTTTACTAGATTCTGAGGAGTCGTTTACACAACAACGATGTACTAAAAAAGGACGTTTTTCCTTTGAGTTTTTCTTGTACAGACGAAACGATCTCCGTTCACACGGATCCATGAAAACGATTAAAAACGCTGTATTCTGCTGCCAGGCCAGTAGGTGGCGATGTCACACTGTAAATAAACACTACGCGCCTATAGACTGAACACGTAATACGCATGATGTCACCGTCTTCACAAATTTACGTTTTTGTAGTTTATATGGGATAACGTATAGTTTTCAAAAGCTTGCGTTTTCAGACCCCCAAAACGCCGATGTCCTGTACGCGGAAAACTGAAAGGAAAAACTTTTAGGTTTTAGTACATCGTTGTCATGCAAACGTACCACAAAAGAATGACATTAAAAAATTGGATAAAAAATATTCCACTGACAGCATTTGCCTGATCTGAGTTTTTCCTACATTCAATGCAGAAAGAAGCTTCCCCTTTTACACGACACATATCCTGTATTGTTTTGAAAGTTAGGTGTGTATTTATTGCATGTTTTGTTTATTTTCATATTAATGTCACAGAATTTACAAATAAGTCATATACACTTTACAAATAAATCAGCTTACAAGTGGTTTATGTTGCATACTACAATGCTATTATTCAGTGATTGTGCCAATTAATGCTAGCAACATGTTAAAAACAAGCTACTAGCAATGTGCTAATCCATGCTAGAAACATGGTAGCAATGTGTTAAATCATGCTAGCGATGTGATAATCAATCGTGGAAAAACATGTTAACAACATTTTACTGACTGAATAAAATCTTGAAACTTCAAGCTTTTCAAAGTTATGTCATCAAACTTTACTAGTTTTAGCTAATGTATATTAAATGGTAAGTTATTGTTATAATATGGGTTTTTGGCTTTAGAAAAAGCTGTAAAATCTCTAAAGTATCTTTTGTAATATTTGTTTTTGTTGCTATCTATTTCTCAGGGCCTTGCGTCTCTGCTGTGTTGACGATTTGGGCTTTTACGCGCTCTCTGTGCCGGGACGTATCGCTCGTGTCCAACGCATGGCTTGCTGTCGCTAGGTTGCCATGGCAACAGTATCTCCCAACGAGGCGGCAGAACACTGTCGAGTGAGGAAGAGGAGAGTAGAGGGGAAAGCGAGGAAGAACTTCTCCTGTCAGTTGTGCGAGAAGGCCTTCAACAGCTTGGAGAAGCTGAAGGTACACTCGTACTCCCACACGGGGGAAAGGCCGTATCGCTGCACACACACTGACTGCACCAAGGCCTTCGTCTCCAAGTATAAACTCCTACGGTAGGTACTTGTATTCCAACAAACAATTTAATGCCCATTATTGGTCTCTGATGCGAACCCACTCTCTCTGAATTTTGTACATCGGCGAATAGATACCCTTTCTTTTGACACTTCATTTAATTTCCCTTAAAACTCACCAAAATGACATATTTAAAGCAACACTAAGGAACATTTTTTGCCTTAAAATAATGTTTCCAAAATCGTATCAGTGGTTCATCAAGTCGTAACAGGGTGAAAGGCACTTCTGCCTCCGCTTTGCAGCCCTATATCGGCTATAACCACACTATGCAAGTTTGCCAAACCGGGTCGCGTTTCTGTAGTTCGAATGAGACATAAGAAAACTACAAATTTTACTTGCTTTACGTCAAGTGTTACAATAGTCATTATTTAGTTTTTCTTCGTTTCTGATGTTGCAATACATCATACTTTCATGAAATCATGCAACATACTGTACCTTGTCTGTGGACATCGTTCATTCCAAAGCCGGTGCTGGATAAACAGCGAGCGTGCGTGCGACAGTAGGCTGCAGGCGGCAAAATTATTTACGACAACGGTAATGGACAGTTCCGCTTCCAACCTGTAGGGCGACCGAAGAGGAAAAGTTTCTTAGTGTTGCTTTAAAAAAAAAATCTTGAAAAAAATTCTTCATGCCTTAAAATATCTTGAATGTAACTCGACACCCTCGCCTCATTTAGTATATGTGGTTCTATGAATATGCAAATGAGCCCCGCCTCCACTCACTCACTCAGCTCAGAGATCCACTCGTTGACGATCACACGTTGATCTGATTGGTTACAAGGTAGTTTGTGACGTCAGAAACATCAGCGATTTCAAAGCATGTTTTTGAGACTGTCTTTGGTTCACTGCAGTTTTAAGGAGGAAATACTCAGCAATGGTGTTGACTTATGAATTTACACATGGTTTGTCTTAAAGCAGATTAAAAACACCACATAGACACATAAACAACATTAAAAGATGGATTTTCACCACAGGGGAACTTTACTGATTACTTTCACCTGTTCTCCAATTAATTAGCTCTTTTGTTCCTCTGTGTATTTAAGTCCTGTCTTTATTCACCTCTTTGTTCGGTGTCCTCAATGTTAAGGTGTTGTGAAGTCCGTTTCCCTAAGTGTTCCTGTGTATTTTTGAATTAAACACTGTTTCCTTGGATTATTCCTGTTCTTATTCTTCATTAGATATAACAGCCCATTATAAAACATAGAACCAAATACAGTATTTTTGCTGCATTTTTTTGTCCCCCCGAAAGGGAGCAGTGGAGCAGAAAGACCACTCCCTGGACACCAAACGCACTCTCCCGACCACTCGCTCGTTCAGGGCAGGCTTCCCAGGGAGTAGTCCTCGTGACAATTTTTCTGCATTCGTGATTCCAGCCCCACTCCAGCCCAAGAGCCCAGTCCTTCACCTGTGCCCACCACAGACACGGAGCCAGAGCCCAACGACTTGACCAGGTGCGCGAGCCGGCAACAACGCCTTGTGGTTCCTGTGGTATTCAAGGGCATGGAATGGAGCCCCGCCCACACTCCCGCCACTGATGCTGAGCTGCCACTGGCCTCTGACTGTGAATTATTCCGCTTAATCTCCCTTCACCGCTGGTTCAGCCTAGCTGAGTCTCCTGTTTCTACACTGGTCCCGTCCTGGGGTGCGTTTCCCAAAAGCATCGTTAGCCCACTATGGTCGCAAGTTCCGTCGTTATCAGCATAGTTCAATGAGTCTGTGTTTCCGGAAACCATCATTCCAACGAACATTCGCAAACAGCCACGCAAAGTTGTGTGTTTGGAACAGATCTCGACCTGTGATTAGAAGCAGAGTTTCTTGTTTGCATGACATGTGGACTCAATAAATCCTTATCTTGAGCAAAATAAGCAAGCTGACATTCAGTACAATTTGTATCTTTAATTTAAAATACATACAAATGTAATTTAAGTCTGTTAGTTTGTCAAGAGATTTAAAGCGTCATTTTTGAAGAGTGCACATGTGGATACGTGCTCTAGTGCGTAAGAACGAGCCTATGACTGAATCCGTAAATAAAGCAAGATAACTGAGAAAAACGCACCACGCTCAGATGCCATGTTCTTAATTATAGCAAAACATCTAGCATTAATTCAAACTCAAACAGATTTATTAATAGTAGTTATTACTCCCCTACATGTGTGACATCATTAACCAAAGACCAATTTGCGACAATACGGTTCCGGGAAACAGTCGTGACTAGCTAGTTGACTTCTTCAATGATGCATCGTACTATGGTAGTGAAGCACAGAGTTACGGCATTGTATGGGGAACGCATCCCAGCCCCATGTTGTCTTCGCACCCTGTGATCCCTCCCAGCCTCCCTCTCCCACCTCCTCTACGAAAGCCAGCCAGTTCCCCAAAACCTGTCACCGCTGTTTTCTGTCAGTCCCTCGGCTCATAATCGGTTCCATCTGGTGGTGTGGATCCACCTCAAATCTTCCAGTCCCCAGCTCCACCTTGGTGTGAGGAACCCCTCTCTCTGCCTCCAGCCACTGAGCCCCGGACTCCACCTCAGGCCTCCGTCCCTTCAGTTCCACCTTGGCTCCATGCTCCCTCGTCTCGACCGGGGTCCCTCATCCCACTGGCTCCTTCATCCCTCCATCTTCACCTTGGTCAGGCGTCACCCTGTTTTCACAACGTGATTCCTGGCCTTCGGCTATGCCTCAGCCCTCCATCCCTATGGACCTTCAGTTCCGCCTTCCCTCCGGCTCTGCCGTTGCCCTCGGTTGCTCCGACTCCACCGCGGTCTTCTGAGTCCCCGCCTATGCCTCTGTACCGAGAGCCATCAACTCCACCTTGGCCCTTAGACCTGCGCTGTCACCCTGGATCTGTGTCTCCTCAGCTCCGTTTGGATCTCCACCACGGCCAGCTCTGTCACAGGAGATCGCATTTCTGGTCCCTCCTCCGAGGCCTCCACTATGGCTCACCCCTCCTGTGACCTTGCCTTGGATGTCCTGGCTCCTCCTGCTCTTGGCTATCCCTGCTCCTGGCTCCTCCTGCTCTTGGCTACTCCTGCTCCTGGCTCCTCTGGGCTACTCCTGGCTCCTCTTGGCTCCTCCTGCCCCTGGCTCCTCCTGCTCCTGGTTACTCCTGCTCCTGGCTCCTCCTGCTCCTTTCTCCTCCTACTCCTGGCTTCTCCTGCTCCTGACTCCTCCTGCTCCTGGCCACTCCTCCTCCTCCTGGCTCCTCCTGGTACTGGTCCTAGCTCCGTCCTGCTCTTGGCTACTCCTGCTCCTGGCTCCTTTTGGCTACTCCTGTTCCTGGCTCCTCCTGCTCCTGACTCCTCCTGCTCCTGGCTACTCCTGCTCCTGGCTCCTCCTGCTCTTGGCTACTCCTGTTCCTGGCTCCTCATGGCTACTCCTGCTCCTGGCTCCTCCTGCTCCTGACTCCGCCTGCTCCTGGTTACTCCTGCTCCTGGCTCCTCCTGCTTCTGGCTACTCCTGCTCCTAGCTGCTCCTGGCTACTCCTGCTTCTGGCTACTCCTGCTCCTGGCTCCTCCTGCTCTTGGCTACTCCTGCTCCTGGCTCATCATGGCTACTCCTGTTCCTGGCTCCTCCTGCTCCTGACTCCTCATGTTCCTGGTTACTCCTGCTCCTGGCTCCTCCTGCTTCTGGCTCCTCCTGCTCCTAACTCCTCCTGCTCCTGGCTCCTCCTGCTTCTAGCTCCTCCTGCTTCTGGCTACTCCTGCTCCTGGCTACTCTTTCTCCTAGCTCCTCCTGCTCCTGGCTCCTCCTGCTCCTGGCTTCTCCTGCTCCTGGCCACTCCTCATCCTGGCTACTCCTGCTTCTGGCTCCTCCTGCTCCTGACTACTCCTGCTTCTGGCTCCTCCTTCTCCTGGCTCCTCCTGCTCCTGGCTTCTCCTGCTCCTAGCTCCTCCTGCTCCTATCTTCTTCTGCTCCTGGCTCCTCCTGCTCCTGGCTCTTCCTGCTCCTATCTCCTTCTGCTCCTGGCTCCTCCTGCTCCTGGCTCCTCCTGCTCTTGGCTTCTCCTGCTCCTGGCTACTGCTCCTGGCTCATCCTGCTCCTGGGTACTCCTGCTCCTGGCTCCTCCTGCTCCTGGCTCTATTTTGATTTAGTTTTCATTGTGTTTGGTGTTATGTTCCGGTTTGCCTGTGTACCCCGTCATTTGTCCTTGTTTCCTGAATGTTTGATTAATGATTCCTTTCACCTGTTCTCCAGTTAATTAGCTCTTTTGTTCCTTTGTGTATTTAAAGCCGCTTTCCGACCGGAGGAACCTTTTCACAGTTCCTAGAACTATTGGCTAAAGTACCCGTATGTTCCTGTGGTGCGAACATGCCGACTAGGAACGACTTTAGTTCTAGGAACTCCATTTGGAGGAACTAATTTAGCTCCTACTTCAGAGTAGGGTCTAAACCAGCACTATAGGAACTACCCGTGACGTTAGTGTACGCTGATGACCGAACGCACGCAAAACACCAGCACCCGCCATTTTTAAAACAGCTATATGTAAACACACAGATTATAGCCTATATATTTACTCCAGAAACTAGATACAAACATGGAAAACAGTGATAGATGGGCCTCTAAACCTTTATGCTGAAGAGAAAATCCAACACAACTTTGAGGGGACCAAGTCAAACATGATTATGTATTTCTGCTCAGCTAGCAACACTGGACTTCAACCACACGGCATAGGCTAATAACTTTTTTTTCATATACTGTGTACTTTCTATAACAATTCTATCTAAAAACATGTTAAACAGTACTGTTAGACAGATCGCTAACTAATGAACACAGAGAATGTGAGCATTGTTTGCTCTGGCGTTCTCAGCGCCGTCAAAATAAAGGTCCGTCGCTCAGTCAAAATAAAAGTCGCCGTGCTTGCGTCACTCCCTTACCCCTCCTACCAGTTCCTATGGCCACTTGGCCAGTGCGAAAGCAAACAGCAAAACCGAGTTTGGGGGAGAGTAGTTCATAGTGGCGGGTGCTGGTGTTTTGCGTGCGTTCGGTCATCAGCGTACACTAACGTCACGGGTAGTTCCTATAGTGCTGGTTTAGACCCTACTCTGAAGTAGGAGCTAAATTAGTTCCTCCAAATGGAGTTCCTAGAACTAAAGTCCTAATCATCCCCATATACTGATTGGCTTCATCACTGTCTCCTCTCCACCAGTAAGCTGGTGTGTGGTGAGCGTTCTGGCGCAATATGGCTGCCGTCGCATCATCCAAGTGGATGCTGCACATTGGTGGTGGTTGAGGAGATTCCCCCCTTCTATGTGAAGCGATTTGAGGTCTCAGAAAAAGCGCTATATAAATGTAACAAATTATTATTATTATTATTGTTATAGAACTGTTTAGAAGTGGACTAAACTTAGTTATAACTAAGTTCTCAGCGCCGTCAAAATAAAGGTCACAACAACAGAGTTCCTACTGGCGGTGCGAATGTAACCAGGAAAATGTTCTTAGGGGAACCATTAGTTCTTGGGGAACCACCCTGGTGGCTAGGTTAAGTGAACGATGAACTAAGTTGCTAGAACTACCCGGTGTGAGAGCCCCTATTATATGACATTTGGTCATCAAAAGGATTAGCTCCTGGTATGGTCAGTGTACACTAATGCATATTTGTGTCCATAGGCACATGGCCACACACTCGCCAGAAAAGACCCACAAGTGCAGCTACTGCGAGAAGATGTTCCACCGTAAAGATCACCTGAAGAACCACCTCCACACACATGACCCCAACAAGGAGGCTTTCAGCTGCACGGAATGCGGCAAGAGCTACAACACCAAACTGGGCTTTCGAAGGCACCAAGCCCTTCACGCTGCTCACCGTGGAGACCTCACATGCCAGGTGTGTCTGCAGTCGTACCCGAGCACTCCCCTGCTGCTGGAACACCTGCGCGGGCATGCTGGGAAAAGCGCTACCGCGACTAAAGAGAAGCGACATCAGTGCGAACACTGCGAACGGCGCTTTTACACCCGTAAGGACGTGCGACGCCACCTGGTGGTGCATACAGGACGCAAGGACTTTCTGTGCCAGTATTGCGCTCAGCGATTCGGCCGTAAAGACCATCTTACCCGCCATGTAAAGAAAAGCCACGCTCATGAGCTGCTTAGGGTGAAGGCGGAGCCTGTCGATTTAATGGAGTCTCAATCCTCACCAGCATCCGGGCCACTCACGCTAAGATATCCACTTGGTCATGCTTCTTACTCGCCAACTCCGCCGCTAAGAGCGGAGCTCGAAAGCTATCTCCTCGAGCTACAGGCTGAAGATACACCCAAGCTGAGCGCTTCCGCCACGGTGACTGGAGAGACGACGTCGTCCCTGGACTTTCTGTCTCCACTGTTTAATTTTCTGCCTTACAGCCAGGGGGCGGGGCCTACTTTGGGAGTGGCTTACAACCAAGAGGAGGGGCTTCTGGCCACGCCCATTCAAGACACACCAGAGTCTCTTAGCCTTCTTCACACAATCTCACACTCGCAAAGCAATGCACTTGCTCCCAGTTACACACACCCACCATCTCTGAATACAACCACCACCCTGCCTCGCTTCCACCAAGCCTTCCAGTAGCACAAATACATTCACAAACAAACAAGGTGCACTTTTTATCATCAACTTCGCTCTTAATCAAGTTCGAACAAGCACAGTCCAACAAATCACCGCATTTTAAAGGAAAGTAGGGATGCTCCGATATGAACATTTTGGCTGATACCGATAACCGATAACTCTTCATATTTGAAAGCCAATAACCGATATATTGGCCGATAAATCTAAATCCAAATTTTTATATAATTTTTGAGAGCCTGTTTACAAAAACGTAAGTCTCACCATTAAAATCCACGTCCCAAACACACAATTATAATGTTCTCATAATAATTGTATGTAGCCGATTTGACAGACTTGCGCTGCACATGTTGCGCATAACTGTAATTTCCTTTATTTCAATCATATTTCAAGCAATTCAAAACCATCATGTTGAACAGTGAAGTGTCTCAGCTGAAGGAAATAATTCCATTATTTATCGGCTTAAATATATCGGTCATATTTTCTTATTAGGCCGATAACGATAGCATAAAAAATGGACATATATCGGCCAATACCGATATGGTGGCCGATATATCGTGGATTCCTAAAGGAAAGTCTTGAGGACAGTATCACACGTTTGCTCATTCAAGAGATTACAGATGCATTACTCGTTTTATGTTCTAGAGGTGTTTACTGTAACTGAATATTAAGAAGCAGAGCTCAGTTTGCAGTGACGTTTAGCTCTCAAAATGCCGACAGAGACAGTGCATAGTTTTAATGTCCTCTCATTATTAACACTAGCGGTGTCGAAGTTCCATCAAAGCTAAAAGATCATTGATCTAATGTTGTTTCCATCTCTTTGTTTGTTGTATGGCTCATGAACTGTTGGGTACTGAACTACCAGCGTTTTAGTGACCATGTCACAACTATTTACAGCCAAAGGCAACCAAAACCTTCATAGCTATAGAGAGGAAGGCTCATCTCGTTATGTTTTTTTTTGTTTTTTGATGGCTGTTTGCCTTCATGCTGCTGCTCGTTGTAAGGGCCTCAAAGGACACCAGCGCAGGAATGCTTCACAATTCACACCAACAAAGGGAAAGAAGGATGAAGAATCCCACACACACACACACTCTCTCTCTTACTTTATTCAACCTCATCCACCCGAATGCTGGCTGTTGCACTGATCAAGGCTAACGATGAACCAGTTTTTGCTGTCTCGGCTTATAAAACTCCAAAATACAATCTGTGACATCACCTTGACTTCTCTCTGAACATAAGCTGAAGATTTAGTCTCTAAATCAAATGAAGGTTTTTTCGCATTGACAGCGATTTTGAAAAGTCATTTGTTTTCAGTGAGAGTTGGCGATTCGAGGCGACACAAGGGACTCGACTTTATGCAAATGGCCAGTGACGCAATGTGTCGGCTACTAACGGGAGTCCGCACAGATATGATGTGATCGGTCACATGATCTGTCCCAGAATGCAGCAGTTGAGTAGGAATGCCTCAGAATGAGTGGGGAGTGGGGGGGGGGGGGGGGGGGGGGGGGGGGGGGGGGGCTGAAGTCAAAAAGGTTGAGGTTCACTGCTCTAGAGACCAGTGTTGGGGGTAAAGCTTTACAAGTAACTTGAGTTGCGTAATCAGATTACTTTTTTAAAGTAATGAGTAAAGTAGTGCATTACTTTTAAATGTAAAACTCTCTGGGCCCTATCATACAGGGCGCCAGGCGCGATGCAATACTTTTTTGCTAGTTTCTGCCCAACGCAGTTTTCATTTTCACGTCCTGCGCCACGTTGTTTAAATAGCAAATGCATTTGCGCTCATCTGTGGCCCATGGGCTGCTGGTCTGAGAACGAGTGTGTGTTCAGGAGCGTTGATGGAGCGTTGCTATTTTGAGGATCTGAAATAGACTGAGCCGTTGCCCGACTGAAACCTGCTCTAAAGTCAACACACACACGCTCTGCTTATTACACACACACACTCTGCTTATTACACTCACTTTGTCCCGTAGATGGTGTGCTTGCACGCTTTAACCTCACACACACACACACACACACAGCTTTAATCTCGCACATGAGCAGATCCGTTTCTTCGCTTGAGAAGCGTTCAGTCTTTTCGCTTGCAAATTCTGTCATGTAAACAGCGAATCCGTCATGGGAGACGAGACCCAAAACACACCCATTACTCATTATTAAGAGAATAGGGACGGCCATTTTAGACCAGCGCCGGGAGCGCCGACCATTTTTCCCGTCGTTAAACTGCGCTTGGGCTGTGCGCTTTAGACCATGCGCTTAGATCGTTAAAATAGGGCCCTCAGAGTTACAAATATCTGAGTTACTGTTTCAAATAGAGTAATGCAAGTTAGTCCCCCCCCCCACACACACACATTTATTGACCTCTACTGTACAATCGTGAAATTGCATTTCCTTCAGCTTGAGGCTTATTCAATTCACTTTTGCTGTGAAAATGCTTGTTATTAAAAAATAAACCAGCAAGCCCATCAGCCCAGGTGAGAAAAAGTTACGCAAAAGTAACGTAACACATAACTTTACATAAAAAGTAAATAACTCAATATTGTAACACATTACTTTTAAAAGTATCTTTCCCCAACACTGCTAGAGACACGTGTGTGTGTGTGGTGTGTGTGTGTGTGTGTGTGTGTGTGTGTGTGTGTGTGTAGGTGTTTGGACAGAGTCTGTAAATGTCCTTTTGATTTAGTTCGTCGGAAGCTGAAGGTTGTTAAAAGCTTAAACATTCAGAGAACCTCCGTTTGGGGCGTATGTTTCATAATAGCACTTTCAGAAAAAATAATATGCCCTTTATTTTGTGAAAGTAACTGTCATAAATTTGTTTAGATATCATAATTAGCCTTTAGAAGATTTTAAGCATACATACACAATGCTACATGTGTGATATTTTTTACAGGTACACTTCATACAGTGTTGATTTGTTGTTTTTATTGTTGTTGTTGTTTTGCTTTATTGCACAAAATATCAAACTGTCAGTGTCTCAGAAACTGAGGCTTCAGCCAAAAAAGGTCAAATCAAGCAACATCACTTTAGCAAGTACATACTGCATTTACAGTGTTTTACAATCGCTACGGCACATGATCTACTCTTCACACAGTTCTCCAAACCAACTTTCAGTAAATTTCACATCCAAAATGCACAAAAACGTGTCTCAAAAAGTCATTCTTCTATAACACTAGCAAAGGTTTCACCCAACAAACTCTTTATAACAGCATTACACAATGATTTCTTTAGTATAACATGTTTAGAGTTCATGTTACATGATGCATGTTTACATCGCAGTTCAAAATGATTCCTAAGACATTAAGAAATGTGTCCGAGCGATTGTAAAACCGACTGAAACTGAACCTGTAAGTGTCTGATAGCTTCAGGAACCGTGTAGATCTGTGGCCTAGTGACCCGCTTCCATGAGGTCATCTAAATGAGTGAAGTCGTTCATTTATTGCTGCTGAATCGTGGACGTGTGTGTGTAGGATTACTTTATCATTGGGAGCCACGAACTCTCCTGTTCATTGGTACAATCACAACACCGAGTGTTTATGAGTGACGCTCCTGCAATAATCTGATGGATATGCTGCTAAAGGACAGTGTAAAGCCCTGGTGCTGCGACAGACCCTCTCCTCGCTTTCAGAACATTTCAAACTGTTTTAAAGTGTGTGTGTGTGTGTGTGTGTGTGTGTGTTTTGGGGTTATGTGAGCCATATTGTTAATGTATTTGTAATATGGTGCATATATATCATTTAGAGGATGGATGATATGGATAGATGAAATAGCATTCCAGCCATAATTATGTGTTTTTTTTGTATGTATCTGTAATGCCATTCTGTGATAATGGCCTGCTATTGCTAATCATGCATATTTTACTTTAATGTATTTTACGAACTACTGTTGTACATGTATAGCCTAAGACAGAATCCCATATATATATAAATATATATATCTATGTGTGTGAGTGTGTGTGTTGTGGGAACCTGCTGCCACAGCTGACGAGTCTCGTACTGATAACATCATCCAAAGAGAACGTTATTTATTCGCTGACTAGCCGTGTCAGGTGTGTGTGTGTGTGAAGGAAGGCAGGCTGTTGGCAGCTGTGTGTGTTTCTGATGAGAAGTGTGTGTGTTTCTGATGAGAGGTGTGTGTGTTTCTGTGTGTGTTCAGACGACCTTTGCTGCTATGTGAGGAGAGGAGAGATTTGGTCCAGTGTTAATACTGTCCACAGTACTGAATGATCAATAAACACGAGAAGGACTCACTTTACCAAGAGTTTCTTTGTGTGTGTGTGTGTGTGTGTGTGTGTGTGTGTGGAAAGTATATTCAGGTTGAGAAAAAATTACATTCAGTGTGTATTTTGTTTTATGAATTACAATGTTACAATTTCTGTTTAGTTTCATTGTTTAAAAAAAATATTATTTAAATTAATTTTATGTAAAAAAAAACAAACAAAAACAAATCTGTTTCATGAATTACAATGTTAAAATGCCTGGTCAGTTTTATTATTTTTTAAATAGATTATTTTTATTTTTCATTGAAGCCATGTTCACTTATTCGTTATAATGGCTATCATCCTCAGTGCCACACAAAATATTTTTTATTTATTTAATTTAAATGTATTGAAGTCATGTTCATTTATCCGTTATAATGGCCATCATCCTCAGTGATCTCACTCAGCGAAAAATAATAATAATAATAAAAAAACGCTAAATGCTCTTGTTCCGGCGGAAGTGCTGACGAGGCGCTGACGTCACGCAGTGCCCGTATGCTGCGTATAAAAGCTCGAACAGGCCGTTTTTCCGCCCTTTTGTGAAGGATCGCGTTGAGATCCCGTTGCTCTTCCTGACTCACCGCTGTTCTTCTCAGCCTTTGATACGAATAAGTCGGTCAGGAATTAATAATCATGGTAATTTGAAGTTATACTAATATCATAAGTGTTTTCGTCGCATATTGTGTGTGTGTGTTTACGTCTGTTTGTGCATCAGAGTAAAAGCGCGGCGCTGTTGATCTTTCTGAGGGCACGTGGTTTCTGAGAGATTCGCGGTCAAATATTATTTTATTTACCGTTTTATGCCAAGCCTTTGCTTGTTTTTCTATTTAATGTTGTTTTTGGTTTAACTTAAGTTTAAGGCTATAAGAAAACAAAACTGTTTGTACTCATGCTAGCTTCACGTGCTATCGTACGTTAAATGTCCAACTTCCCACTTGTAAAGTCGAGTTTCCGAGCTCGTCGGCGCTTTGTTGTAAAGTTCCGGAATCACGGAGGACGACAGGTTTATTCTTGCTTATATATTTTGGGTAAGTCTTATTAAAGCCTAAATGTTATTTCGCGTCTCATTCATATAAACATTTCCCGCGCTATCTAGATGTTTATATGTAAATATGAACTTTAACACAGACTAGGCGATGTAACATGTGGGGGAAAGTCTCGGTAATGCTTGAGGACGTTCGTGTCCGATTTCCTTCTAGGAAACTCGTGTTAGTCACAGTAATATAGCATTGCAATGGTAAATCTCTTCAGGAGTAGTAGAGTACCAACAGTCCCGTTGCATTTCAGAATTCTAATTTTTTTTCTAGATAGTTTGTGCAACTAAAACACCAATAATATCAGTTGTAACATCAGTGTAAAGGAGGAAATACTTTAAACGCAACTTAATGTATACATTTTACCATTTTGGTATAAAACGTGTCCTTTTTTAAATATAAATCGTACTAGCAAAATACATTATTGATCTGCCTCGAATTCTTTTTATACATTTGTGGATAAATCCAGTTCCAGTGCACGTTCAATAGTTTGGGATCAGTAAGAGTTTTAATATTTTTAAAAAGATTTATGCTCACCAAGGCTGCATTTAGTTAATAAAAACAAAAGTCAAGTTGTAAAATATTACAATTTAAGATGACAGTTTTCTATGTGAATATATAGTAAAGTGTATTTTATTCCTGTGATCAAAGCTGAATGTTCAGCATCATTACTCCAGTCTTCAGTGTCACATGATCCTTCACAAATCACTCTAATATGAGGATTTGATGCTCAAGAAACAAATGTTTGGGGTCTGAAAGAATACATTTTTTGGAAAGAAATTAAAGAAATAATTTTATTCGGCATGGATGCATTAAATTGATCAAGTGATAGCAAGGACATTTATAATGTTGCAAAATATTCTATTTCAAATAAATTGTTTTTTTTTAACTTTACATTCAAATAATACTTTTTTTTCTTCATATTACTGTTCAATCATAAATGTTTCTTGAGCATCAAATCATCATCATTAGAATGATTTGTGAAGGATCATGTGACACTGAAGACTGGAGTAATGATGCTGAACATTCAGCTTTGATCACATGAATAAATTACACTTTACTATATATTCACATAGAAATATTGTGAAATATTTCCAATAACTATGTATTTTAATCCGATAAGTGCAGCCTTGGTGAGCAGAAGAGACTTCTTTTAAAAACATTAATAAATCTTACCGATCCCATACTTGTATATGTTCTGAATAAAGGTAGTATTTGTTTTATTTGTGCCGGTCTTCAGTTTAGTGTGTTTAAGTGTTATAGGTGAGTGTGTGTAAAGATGTTTAATAACAGCACATGTGTGTTTACAGGCGTTTAAAGACACCGGTAAAGCCCCGGTCGAGGCCGAGGTCGCGATCCACCGGATCCGCATCACACTGACCAGCCGTAACGTCAAGTCTCTGGAGAAAGGTGTGTGTGTTTACCATAACCTGTCTGTGCTAAACACGGCAATGAGGAGGATAACATGTGAACGACTTCAGCATGAGTTATAATATACGCTATTCTGAGCCCTTTTCCCCTGAACACTCGTGTGTGTGTGTGTCGGATGGGTCTTCATTAATCATGTTTTCTCTGTAGTTTGCGCTGATTTGATCCGAGGTGCCAAAGAGAAGAGCCTGAAGGTCAAGGGCCCCGTGCGGATGCCCACCAAGGTGAGACCCGTTCTCGTGTTTACACCGTTCTTAATGTACACACAACGTACACAAGTGTTAAATGGTCTAAGAAAAGTGAATCATCATCATTACAAAGGTCTTCAATTTTGCGACTGAAATCATTGTTCCATGGATTGTGATTATTAAACTTGAGAAGGCGATGAGTTAATGAAGTGCTGCTTGTGTCACAGTAAACGCGCCGCGGTTGCTCTTCACCTTTAAGAAAAATTCACCGTTATTAATAAACCGGGTTTACCAGGGTAACTGGTATTTCTGCTTTTCCATGAGCACCACCTACTGGCAGAGCGGAGAAATCATAGCAAAAATTCAGCTATTTTGCGTAACAGACAAATTGTTGCCCAGGGAATCGTAAAGAAGCAAATAATGTCTTATTTTGCTCCCTTTTTAAAAATGATTTAAAGGCTGAAATGTGAGGCTTATCATTTTATCAAACTTTTTTTGTCAGCCTGTATTTGAACTGTATGGTTTAAATCGTACGGTCGTTTTATGATTGGTTACGTAGACGTTGCTCTATCCTGCGCATGGTTTTAATAATATTTGTGCGTGTGAGAGCCCTGCAGATGCCTTGTGACGGTGTGGGGGAAGTTACTTTTAAAAGTAGTGTTACAATATGGTGTTACTCCTTAAAAAGCAACTAATTGTTACTTTGTTACTTTTTATGAAAAGTAATATTACGTTACTTTTTCCGCACCAGGGCTGGTCTTACTGGCTTTGTATTTTAATAAGACAATTTTTTGCCAATGTAAAGGCTCTTTCACTGCAAAAGTGAACTGGATGAGCATCAGTCTGTACAGTAGAGGTCAATAAATGGGGAATCAGTGCAAGTTGCGTTACTTATGTTTAAAAAGTTACTGATATTTAGATGTAAATTTAAATTGATGTGTTACTTTTAAGTAATCTGATTGCGTAACGAGTTACTTGTGACGCGTGACCTGTAACACCGTGTCCTAATCAGATGCGATAAGATCCCAGCGACAAATTTGTATGTCCAGACTAGACGTGACAAAAGGCTTGTTCGACTTGAACCGGCGCTGCACAAACCGATCGGTGAATGACATCAAAGTACCGCGAGAGCAATTCAAAAGCATAAGGAGCCATCTACTTTCTATTCGCTCTCGCGGTACTTTGATGTCATTCACCGATCGGTTTGTGCAGCGCCGGTTCAAGTCGAACAAGCCTAAAGAAGCGTCAAAAGCCAATCAGAACAGCGTGTGGGTGGAGTCAGCCAATCAGAACAGCGTGTGGGCGGAGTCAGCCAATCAGAACAGTGTGTGGGCAGGATTTTGAGGCACCAGAGAGTAATCTTGACGGCACTCACAAGAAAATGTATAAGCAGCTACATAATCAAATTCACAAATTTTATGACAATTCACAAATGAATTATCCACTGTTGCTTATACAGCTACAAAGCTGGAGCACTAAATTATATTCAGAGTCACATTACACGCTTTTAACATTAAATAAAGCACATAAACAATACCTGAGATCATCATTGCCGTCGTCCCAGCGCGACGTCGCAGAAAAATTAGGACACAGTGTAACTGTTCTCGCGTGTAGTGAGGACACAGTGTAACTGTTCTCGCGTGTAGTGAGGACACAGTGTAACTGTTCTCATGTGTAGTGAGGACACAGTGTAACTGTTCTCGTGTGTAGTGAGGACACAGTGTAACTGTTCTCGCGTGTAGTGAGGACACAGTGTAACTGTTCTCGTGTGTAGTGAGGACACAGTGTAACTGTTCTCGCGTGTAGTGAGGACACAGTGTAACTGTTCTCATGTGTAGTGAGGACACAGTGTAACTGTTCTCATGTGTAGTGAGGACACAGTGTAACTGTTCTCGCGTGTAGTGAGGACACAGTGTAACTGTTCTCATGTGTAGTGAGGACACAGTGTAACTGTTCTCATGTGTAGTGAGGACACAGTGTAACTGTTCTCGCGTGTAGTGAGGACACAGTGTAACTGTTCTCATGTGTAGTGAGGACAGTGTAACTGTTCTCGCGTGTAGTGAGGACACAGTGTAACTGTTCTTGCGTGTAGTGAGGACACAGTGTAACTGTTCTCATGTGTAGTGAGGACACAGTGTAACTGTTCTCGCGTGTAGTGAGGACACAGTGTAACTGTTCTCATGTGTAGTGAGGACACAGTGTAACTGTTCTTGCGTGTAGTGAGGACACAGTGTAACTGTTCTCATGTGTAGTGAGGACACAGTGTAACTGTTCTCGCGTGTAGTGAGGACACAGTGTAACTGTTCTCGCGTGTAGTGAGGACACAGTGTAACTGTTCTCGCGTGTAGTGAGGACACAGTGTAACTGTTCTCGCGTGTAGTGAGGACACAGTGTAACTGTTCTCATGTGTAGTGAGGACACAGTGTAACTGTTCTCGCGTGTAGTGAGGACACAGTGTAACTGTTCTCATGTGTAGTGAGGACACAGTGTAACTGTTCTCGCGTGTAGTGAGGACACAGTGTAACTGTCCTGTGGTGTTGATCAGTGTTGTGAGTAAAGTGTTCCCCTGACTCTCCTCTCATTAAGACCCTGCGCATCACTACCCGTAAGACCCCGTGTGGCGAAGGCTCCAAGACCTGGGACCGGTTCCAGATGCGGATCCACAAGCGCCTCATCGACCTGCACAGTCCCTCTGAGATCGTGAAGCAGATCACCAGCATCAGCATCGAGCCCGGTGTCGAGGTCGAGGTCACCATCGCAGACGCTTGAGCTGTCGGAACAATAAAACTACTTCTCGCATCTCAGATCTCTGCTGTTTATTCACACACACACACACACGATCAACTTCATTACTCGTACTCCAGCTGTAGAAAGATCTATGCGTTTTGGTCTCGTTTGAACACAAACTTAAAGGAAAAGTTGTGTTACTGATTCTTATCTTGTTCTGAAGAAGAAACTACACTAGTCAACATTAGAAGTGGATCAAAACCTCTCATTAAAATCATACATGAATTTTGAACCTCGTCTTAGAACAACTATTAACTTTTTTTGTGATCCACTTAAAATGTAGTTCCAAACATGCGATTCAATGAAACACTCTGAAAAATGAGTGTTGATGTATAAGATTGACAGAGTTATTTATGGTTTTTCAGGGTTTGATGATTCTAAACAAATAAGTGTAAACCGTGACAAAAAGCAAAGATAAATGTGTGAAAGTGAAGTTAATATAGACCTTCTGAAGCGCCGTAACTGAAGATCTATGCTCTTTTTCTTTGAAGCAAACTTAAAAGGGAAAGTAGTTGCGTTCTGATATTCATTCTCATCCTGTTCTGCTGAAAAATTAGTGATTTTTAAGATGGGCAAAGATTTTTATTAAACAAAAAAAAAAAAAAATTTTTTTTTTAAATATAAACAAATAAGAGGTTAAACTGCCCAAAAGCGTAGATAAACAGTGTGAATGAAATTAAAAGACCTTTTCAAGCCCCATAACTGAAGCTAAATGTCTTTCCCTGGTGAAATTATATATACAGTCTATAGTAATATTAGTAACCATGATAACATGAACTAACAATGAGCAATACTTCATCACTTATTGATCTAGGATAATGTTAATTGTGATATTTAACACATTTATAATCAGAAGTAAGTTTACACACGGTTTACATTATATGAATGTTTTTATTCAAGATTAATGCTGTAAAATTCAATTGTTTTGTTAATGCATTAATGTTAAATGTATTCTGAATTGATACGTCATATTAATAGACAAAGTATTTTTGCTTGAATGTGGAAGCCATATTCATGTAAACTTTAAAAGCAGAATGTATGATAATATGAGGAATTACATAAATGTGCAGCTCTCACAAAACCTAAAATGTGAATTTGTAAGAATATAAATATTTCGGTAACACTTTACAATACGGTTCATTATTTACTAGTTAACATGAACTAAGAATGAACAATACTTCTACAGCATTTATTAAACTTATTTAATATTAATTTCAACATTTACTAATATTCAAATCAAAGGTTGTATTTGTTAACAAACAATGAACAACTGTTTTTATTAACGGACATTAAAAAATATTAATAAATACTGTAACAAATGTATTGCTCACGGTTAGTTCATGATAGTTAATACATTAACCAATGAACTTTATTGTAAAGTGTTGCTAATATTTTAGGTTCAGGCAACTCTACCATCTTATTATTATATTATAGGCCACACATTAAAAGCTAAATATATTGACAACTTTTAGTCACGAAAGCCCAGAATGCACCTGTGATTTGAAGTGAATCTACACCCTAATGAACTTACAGGTGTGCTGAATGTCTTTAAGAGCTGATTGATGAGCAGGTGTGGCTAATAAGATCTCACCTGAGCTATTAAAGCTCGTTTTCATGTCTGAAACGGTTTCAAACGTTTAATCTTCTCTAAACCACTGACACACACTTCAAGTTTGTGAAACCTGAACTTGCTTTAAGAACATAACTGTTATACGACAGTATAATCCTGGCGACGGTTATGGATATGGATGAAGACACAGTGTTGGCGATGGAGTCGACGGCTTGTGAACCTTATCATGCGGCTCTTCCAGAACTTTCCGGAGTTTCCTCCATAACATCACAGGTTATAAGATTGCAAATCCGTTTAACACATAATGTCCATCTTTATGTATATGTATATGTATATGTGTATATATATATATATATATATATATATATATATATATATATATATATATATATATATATATATATATATATATATATATATATATATATATATATATATATATATATATTAGCGTTGTGTGGTGTTTGTGTGCAGAGCGAGAGCGCTGAGATCTCTGAGCAACAGCAGCTTCGAGTTTACTTAAAAGTTCGGCCTTTCAGTGAAGAAGAGCTGAGAAGCAATGAAGAACAGGTACGGTTAAGCTCAATCCAATGATGATGTTTGCCTTTGGAAACGTAGGACTTTAAAGGGGTCCTATATGCCCTTTTCAGAAGAACATGGTCTCTGATGTCCCCAGTGTGTGTGTGTGTGTGTGAAGTTTTAGCTCAACATACCCCACAGATATGTGTTTATAGCATGTTAAAATGGTCACTTTTTGCAAGCAAGCAAATTTTATTTATATAGCACTTTTCCAGACAAGTCAATTCAGTTCAAAGTGCTTTACAGGCACACACACACAAAAATAATAATACAAGTAAAATACAAGAATAAAAATAAAAATGTATTAAAATGAAAAGAAGAGGAAATTATAGGATTTATAGGAAGGCCAGGCTAAAAAGACATGTTTTTAATTTAGACTTAAAACTATTTATATTTCTAGAACGTCTTACTACTCTGGAAAGCGGCTAAAAGCAGCATCACCCAATCTTTTAGTTCTACTGAGTGGTACTGTTAAAAGTAAAGAATCCGATGATCTGAGAGTCCTTGTAGGTTCATATACTATAAGCATTTTTAAAAGATAGTCTGGAGCAAGTCCATGCAGTGCTTTATAAACTAATAAAAGGTTTTTAAAATCAATACGAAAACTAACAGGTAACCAATGTAATGATTTTAGTATAGGTGTGATGTGTTCTCTCTTCTTGGTCTGTCATTACTCGAGCAGCTGAGTTTTGTATTAATTGTAGTTTATTAATTGTAGTCTTTGGTAGACCAGAAAGGAGGGCATTAGAATAGTCAAGTCTGCTAGTTATAAATGTATGCATTCATTTTTCTGTATTGAGAGAAATGGTCTTATTTTAGCAATGTTCTTTAAATGATAAAATGCTATTTTTGTAATATTACTGGCATGCGCTTTAAAATTAAAATCAGAGTCAAAGACTACCCCTACATTTTTTTGCCACTTTACTTGGGTTTAATCCCAGGATATTTAGTTTAGGGGTCAATTTTTCTCTCTGAGCTTTTGATCCAATTATCAAAACTTCTGTTTTGTCTGTTTAGTTGTAGGAAATTGTGCGACATCCAGTCATTTAATTCTTGGATGCAATTTGCAAGTGAATCAATTTGACCAGTGTCATCAGGAGATACGGCTACATATAACTGTGAAAAGATATACCATGTCTCCTGATGATACGACCAAGAGGTAACATATATAAATGAAAAAGTAGTGGTCCTAAAATTGATCCCTGAGGAACACCACACATTACCTCATAATGTTCAGACAAGGTATTATTAATAGATACTACAGATGTTCTTATGCTAAGATATGATGAAAACCAACTTACTACCAACCTACTTCAGAGGTAATAAAATGTTTAACAATACGTTCAGTTGTGTAAGGCACAGAAGGATGAATACTATTAAAGAAAACACAAAAATGATCGGATAATGCCAAATCAAAAACAGAAGTTGTATACATCCGTTAAGGAAAAACATGCAGTTTTCGTGTGTGTCCCTTTAAATGCAAATGAGCTGCTGCTCCCGGCACAGAGGGCGGAGCTTCACGAGCACACTTGTGCATGCGCCTTTTAGCAGCTCTGATTACCTCACACACTTAACATTTCAAAAACACTTAGCATTTTATGTATAAACGTCGGACAATGGAGAGACTAAAGAAGTGACAACATATAGAATACAACAGGACATTTCTGAATGGTTAGTTGATGCATTTTTGAAGCTGTGGAGTTAACTATCTTCTAGTCATTGATTAGCATATTCGGTAACACTTTAGCGTAATAGTCCGTTATTAATAAGTAGTATGCTGGAAGTAATGATTAGTACTACATTAACACTTCAGCTACTACTAATAAAGAAACAAGCTTAACTAATCAAATTTAGGAGATGGTTCCTTTATTAGGTAATCAATAATTACTGAATGATATTAGCCTCATTAATTACTATTAACTAACAGACACGATAATGTTCTTTATAATTTGTCAGTGACATAATCAGCATCATTTTTACTCTGAATATAGTCATATAATGCATCATTCCTAATAGTGACTAACACTTGAGTAATTAATTAGTATGCATTTTATGATCATGTTGAGTAAAAAAAGACAGTAGTATATAATAGTAGTGGCTGAAGTGTTAATGTAGTACTAATTAGTCCTGTATAGTTACTTATTAATGACGGACTATTATTCTAAAGTGTTACCGAATACTGTCATGATAATCTATAAATCGTGTTCCGGGGGCGGGGTTATGTGAACTTTAGGGTTAGTGATGTCACTTACCCGTGAAGAAGCTCGTTGTAGTTCCTACCAGCCGTTTGTTGTAGTCCTTAAAGCTATTTCTGTAAAAGAAAATATCTCCCTTTGAACTTTAATGTTCCTGTTTGAGCATAAACAACATCTGCACACACTAACTAAAGTTAGAAAAGTGAAATCCTAATTAACCATCGCTTTTTTTCTCCTCTCAGGGCTGTGTTGTGTTGGAGGATTCGGAGAACATCTCTCTTCACGCTCCTAAAGGATCCGCCAGCATGAAGAGCAGCGAGAAGGGAATCGGCCAACAGGTCTACAAGTTCAGCTTCACACAGGTAAACGATTTCAGCTTCGTCGCGCAGGTGAACGAGTTGAGCTTCGTCGTGCAGGTGAACGAGTTGAGCTTCGTCGCGCAGGTGAACGAGTTGAGCTTCGTCGCGCAGGTGAACGAGTTGTGCTTCGTCGCGCAGGTGAACGAGTTGAGCTTCGTCGCGCAGGTCTACGAGTTGAGCTTCGTCGCGCAGGTCTACGAGTTGAGCTTCGTCGCGCAGGTGAACGAGTTGTGCTTCGTCGCGCAGGTGAACGAGTTGAGCTTCGTCGCGCAGGTCTACGAGTTGAGCTTCACGCAGGTGAACGAGTTGAGCTTCGCGCAGGTGAACGAGTTGAGCTTCGCGCAGGTCTACGAGTTGTGCTTCGTCGCGCAGGTGAACGAGTTGAGCTTCGTCGCGCAGGTCTACGAGTTGAGTGTCACGCAGGTGAACGAGTTGAGCTTCGTCGCGCAGGTCTACGAGTTGAGCTTCGTCGCGCAGGTCTACGAGTTGAGCTTCGTCGCGCAGGTCTACGAGTTGTGCTTCGTCGCGCAGGTGAACGAGTTGAGCTTCGTCGCGCAGGTCTACGAGTTGTGCTTCGTCGCGCAGGTGAACGAGTTGAGCTTCGTCGCGCAGGTGAACGAGTTGAGCTTCGTCGCGCAGGTGAACGAGTTGAGCTTCGTCGCGCAGGTCTACGAGTTGAGCTTCGTCGCGCAGGTCTACGAGTTGAGCTTCGTCGCGCAGGTGAACGAGTTGAGCTTCGTCGCGCAGGTCTACGAGTTGAGCTTCGTCGCGCAGGTCTACGAGTTGAGCTTCGTCGCGCAGGTGAACGAGTTGAGCTTCGTCGCGCAGGTCTACGAGTTGAGCTTCGTCGCGCAGGTCTACGAGTTGAGCTTCGTCGCGCAGGTGAACGAGTTGTGCTTCACGCTTTTTCGCGCACAAGAGGTCGGCAAAGATACTCAATGTAAGATATTTAGAGCTGAATTAAAAGGGTTATGCATGAAACTGTTATTTTGAATTTAAGTTGAAAGAGTGAGGAATGTGCTTAGATTACCATTTATTGATTAAATCCAGTAATTTAAAGGAAAAAAAAAAAAAAAAATTACAATCTCCCAAAAAATTGCATTTAAAAATAGAAGGGGGAAAAAAAGTATAATTTAGGGCTTTGGGTCATTTTGACCCACGAGGGAAGGATGAGGGTTTAAAGGGGTGTGTTTTGTTTTGTTTTTTACGAACTGCAGATCTTTGGGCCGAAGTGCTCCCAGACCGAGTGTTTTGAAGGCACCATCAGCTCACAGGTGCACGAGTTCCTTCATGGCAAAAACGCATTGGTGTTCAGTTACGGCGTGACCAATGCTGGGAAAACATACACCATACAAGGTGAACTGAACCTTATTAACTACTCGTTCTTGATGTGTTCAAGTCCTCCTGAGATTGTATTTACAAGGTCATGTATTTACAAGGTCATGTCACTTTCATCGGAGTAAGATGGAGTACTTTCTCTTAATTACACACAAATACAGCAAGGTTCTTAATCTACTGCCAGAAAATGAACAAGGAATGTGCATCAAGTGTCTTTTTTATTTTTTTATTAATTCATGAAGACACTGTAAACTTTTAGTTACATTATATTTTTATATTTATGCTATATGTCCTGTGCAGGCAATCCGCTTACTTCGTTGTAAATTCTAGTAATATCACGGCTAAATACCTTTTAAGTATTGTGGTATTCCACCATGTTTCTCACTGACACGTAAAGATCGGGGCTTAAAGAAAATCCCGAGCTCCCCACTCGCATTTATGACATTGTGGTGGCAATCTTTACGACATGACTTGAACGCACCATTTTATGGAAGGTCAAAAGGGCCAAAACATGTGAAACTGTCGTGTAAATGCACACGTTTTGGCCCTTTTGGCCTTCCATACCATTTGATGCATGTACTCTTTGACGTCATCGCCTGTGAAACGGTCCGGTTCAAGGTTCCCAGAAGGACCCCGGGATCCTGCCGCGCGCGCTGGATGTGGTGTTCCGGCACGTGGCGGGCCGCCAGTACGAGCACGCGGACCTGAAGCCGTTCCTGAGCTCGGATGTGCAGAAACTGGACTCGGAACAAGTCAAAGTGGAGAAGAGCGCCAAGGCAGCGCTCTTCAGTTTACTCAAAGAGGTACGAGCTTCAAAACCGGCCTTTTTTTTTTTTTTTTTTTTTTAAAAACGCGTATTTGTAACGTTTGTTTTTGGTTAGCCAGGAACGTTTCGTTATGGAAATGGAACTTTTTTTTTTTTTAGGATTGCAGAACGTTCCCGTAACGTCCTATTAACCTTTTCTTCATATTTATTGATTATAAACTTACAAACCCACGTATATTTGTGATCTGTATGCTTTCCATACTACAACATTTTTAGCTATACAATTGGATTTATCTGGAATTGTTTTTTTACTGATCCAATCCAGGTTGTAATGAACTGTTGCAAAATATAGGCCTACTTTATGAAGAATGACCCATTTCAGCATAACATATGGTTATAAAATTAAACCTAAAAATAACCTGCAGGGAACATCCAAGCTAGTTTTCTCCTCAGTTTGAGACATTTACTCTATTAAAAGATGGTTCTTTAATGCGTGGCTAACTAGAAGACACTGGCCAGGTTTAATTACACCGGTTGCAATGCTGTGTTAATGTTTCTCGCTATTGTAATCCTGCAACGTTCCTCCATCACTACTAATGAACTGGTTCTTAAACTCGTCGTGTTAAAGCTTAATCACTGTGTGGCTTCTCTCTCCTCAGGATCCTGAACCCACAAGATCCAGTCGAAGCAGAAGCTCGAACTCCTCCGTCAACAGTTTGTCGTTCTCCAGTGTTTCGTATGACCATACAGGTATAAGCGGTTACGACGGCTAAACGTGTGTGTGTGTGTGCGTGTTTAATCTCTCGTGTGTCTCCCAGTGGACAGTGCCGATGTCATGGCTGATGAAGGCCTGTACTGCGTCTGGGTGGCGTTTTACGAGATCTACAACGAACACGTGTACGACCTGCTCCAGCCGGGCCCCGCCAGCAGAACCAGGAGACGGCCTGCGCTGAGAGTGTGTGAGGACAACACCGGGAGCTCCTACATCAGAGGTACGTCCGTTCAGGAGTGTGTGTGCGCCTGTAACCCTTCGGGAGCTCCTACATGTTTTGTTTTTTCCCTCAATTAATGTACTATTTTAGTTCAATCATGTTTTTCTTTTTTTCTTTTTTTTTTAGAGGATTTATGGTACTAAATTATATTTTCACTATTTGTTATCCATTTATTCACTTTTATTCCAACTTATAATGTCGTAAATCTTGAATGCTTTAGAGCGACAGACTGAAGTTCGATCACTTTTCCAAGACAACACTTGCCAGATTATTGCTGAAGTGAGAAGTTTTAAAAAGTGAACGTAAAAAAATGACAGAATTTTACGTTTTTTATGAAAAATGTGCAAAAATATTATATATACACACTTAAACTCATTGTGAAATATATATTTTCAAACATGTTTTACTCTAAAACTGAGAAAACCAAAGCCATAAATCTAAAGTTTCTAAATCTAAACAATAATGAGGTTGATCTCTCAATAAATGAGCTTTGAGTGAGATGTTCGGCTGCAGTACCAGACGCTTCCACTAGAGGAAATTCGTCTCCCATTCATTTCCAATGCGCTCCTTTTTGACCGAGGAGCACAAGTGACTATTGTTTACAGGACCATTTAACCTGTTCGAATCATGTCCATGATTGTTAGTTTTATTCACACAGCAAGTGCCAAATCCTTCAAGTTTCGTACCATTCCGATAAGGAAAACAATACTAACAAAAACAAATGTAATTTTTTTTTTTTTTTTTTTTGTCAAAATGACCGAAGAGCACCAGAGGGTTAAAAGACTCAGTGTGTGTTTTGTTGTAGATCTGCGATGGGTTAATGTGCAGAATGCTGAGGAGGCCAGTAAAGTGTTACGTGTGGGCAATAAGAACAGAAGCGCAGCCGCGACCAAGATGAACCAGTCGTCCAGCAGAAGGTCATCATGAGTCTGATGTCGCGGCCCGTTGGTCTGATTAGTACTGAGTATATATTTCAATGCAAAAGCAAAACCTTTGGTCTGTTTTACAGTCACAGTATCTTCACCATCAAACTGATCCGCCTCGACGGAGCAGATGTTCAGGGACTGTCGGAGTAAGTGAACTGTAAAACATATGATCAAGTTATCAAAACATATTTTTACATTGCTGTATCTCATAAGAAATGTTGAAAATTGCTTAAATTACATTGAACTGACTTTCTGTACCTTATCAAAATAAGTTAAGTTGAAGTGACTTAAACATCCAAGTTGATTGTACTTAAATTTAAAGTCCCGCTGTAGTCAATAATTTTGTCCCTTAACTCTGATCACCAAAATGACATTTGTTTTTACCATGTAAAATTTCTTCATGCCTTAAAATATTGACTAACTCGACACGCTTGCCTCATTTAGTATTTGTGGTTCTATGAATATGCAAATGAGCCCCGCCTCCACTCACTCAGCTCCACTGGTTGACGATCACACGTTGATCTGATTGGTTACAAGGTATTTCCAAGTGTGTTTTTGAGACTGTCTTTGGTTCACTGCAGTTTTAAGGAGAAAATACTCAGCAATGGTGTCGACTTATGAACTTACACATGGTTTGTCTTAAAGCATATTAAAAACACCACATAGACACAAACAACATTAAAAGCTGGAGTTTCACCTCAGGGGGACTTTAAGCAATTTTCAACATGTTATACAAGATTCAGCTAATTTAAGTAGAAACAACTTAAATCCAAGTTTATTGTACTTTACACTTTCAAAACATTTGCTTCACTGAATTTTTAGTGTCTTTCTTTCCTCGCATAGTCTTTCACTTTGTGACTTGGCCGGCTCCGAAAGATGCAACAAAACCAAAACGTTTGGGGAGCGTCTGAAAGAAGCTGGAAACATCAACAATTCACTGCTGATTCTGGGCAAGTGTATCGCAGCGCTGAGGAACCAGAGTTACAGGTACTGGCGATCGCCCACCAGACGGAGAACCGCAGGTTTACACGCTTCTGTTCTCACAACCGCGTCTGATCCTCGAAGGATAAAGAGTTACGTGCCGTTTCGCGAGAGCAAGCTGACCCGGCTCTTCCAGGGCATGTTCTGCGGGCGAGGACGGGCGTGCATGATCGTCAACATCAACCAGTGCGCCTCGACTTACGACGAAACCCTCCATGTGATGAAGTTCTCTGCGGTGGCCAAGCAGGTTTGGGATCGATCACTGACATTATAACCAGGGTTTGAAATTTAACTTTCACTCACCGGCCAATTTGGCTACTAAATAGTTATTTATTTATAGGACAGATTCATAAGTTTACAGATAGCTCTGTTTAAGCAAATTGACCATGTCAACTAGTGATGGTCCTGAAGCTTCTGAACCTTTTCCACTCATTTATTTGGAGCCAGTGATTCAGAGTGTGTATCAAACTACCAAAGTCATGTGATTTCAGTAAACGATACCGTTACATCATAACCAGCAATGCCAATTTACAGACTTTTGTCACCTAGATTAGCGACTTCTCAGACCCATTTAGCGTCTTTTTTAAAGCAACTAGCCATGTTTTGGATTGCTGGTTAACACACTCAGTCACTAAATCAAAAAACGCTTTATTGGACATTCGGCTATATTAAAATTACAGTGTGTGTGAGCACGGACTAGGAGAGAACTGATGTAAACTGTCAACAGTTAGCGCATTACGCCATCTAGCGACATTTAGCGCCTCTTTGAGCTAGCTTTAGCTACTTTCCACTGAAAATCGTTGGCAACATAACGGTTTCCAAATGTCATTGATTCACCACTAGGGGGCGATGATCTCTGTGAACCCATGAACCAGTGTCTATATATGATTTTCACCTGATCTCAGATCAGTTTTAGACATTTGTAGACATTTAATGGCATAAAGAGTTGGTTAAATCAGACCAGTAAGAGACTTCACTATACAAGTTCTTCATAAACGATAAGCTCTACAATTAATATAATAAAACTTATTATAGAAAACTTATTATCATATTTAGTGTTATCAGATGATTTGTTAATTGCATTTAATAGATGACAGCTTCAGTGAAACTGCACTTGGTTTGTAAAAGCTGTTTTTCTGCATGTTTTGACTGAGTTTTTGCTGCATTTACACTGTTTGACCAGCAGGGGTCGCCAGCGTGTGGCGCGTCCATCAGTGAATCAATTGAATTGCTTGGGCAATGGGACAAATGAGGCTTTGAAAATTTGAATCATTTTGCCAGTGTCATCTGGGGCCTGTGTGTGTCAGGTGTTACAGGTCATACCTCCGAGATCAATCGAGTCTCTCGCACCACGTCTGGTGGGTCTGGATGGGAAGCCGTTGCTGAGAAACGGAGTGATTGATGACCAGGCTGTGGATGAATATCTGTCAGAGGAAGAGTTGCTGGACGGAGATGAGGCCGACGTGTCCATATTACCCCAAGAGGTGCTGGAGCACTTCAACATGACTGTGCTCACACTGCAAAAACACTTCTTACTTCTCTTGTTTCTAGTCCAAATATCTAAATTCTTAAATCAAGATGCATACGATATGTCTTGTTTTCTTGGTATATAAATCAAAATTAAGTGATTTTTGTTGCTTAAAACAAGCAAAATGATCTGCCAATGTGGTAAGAAAAATAATCTTAATGCAAACAAACTCTCTTACCCCCATTGGCAGATTATTTTGCTTGTTTTAAGCAACAAATCACTTAATTTATATTCCCAGAAAACAAGACATATCGTATGGTATTTTACTACTTTAGTAAAGACATCTTTAAGAATTTTCAATATTTGGACTGGAAACTAGACAAATGCTCAGAACAGCGTTTTCTGCAGTGCAGAGATGGGAAGCTTTGCCACATGTTTGTCGTTCTCTGGCAGGAGTTGTTGAACTTGGTGGAGAGCTTGCGGTCGAAGCTGATGGCCGAGCGCAGGAAGAATCTTCTTCAGGAGATTCAGATCCGGAAGGAGATGGGTGACGCGATGCTGCAGCAGATCACGGAGGCGGAGGAGCTGCACAGGTGACCAACCCGAGCGCGTCACGTCACACCTGGAGGCTTCACCCGATGGAGGAACCTTCCATTCATACTGTAATGAATTAAGGCCAGATAGTTTGAGGTCAATTTGTTGAGACTACACTACTAAACCTATAGACTAAACACGTGATGCGCATGTGCACGCCATCAGCATTTTCACATATGCGTTTTTGAAGTTTGTGCAGAGAATTTTTTTATTTTAACGCTTGCACCTTGGATCCTGTTTTGGAAGGTTTGTGTTCTCGAGCATCAAACACTGTTGTGCCGGATGAACAGCCAGAACACATTAAAAGTTTCTGTTAGAACGGTGTCGTGTTAGCGGCCCCTAAGTTAATAACTAATGATCTTTGCAATGGAAGTGAGTCAATCAAAACTAACTTTATCTGGACAATAACTTTATTCTAGAGCTGCTGTAAAGCCAAACAATCTGTTACTGTAATCTCCTATTATCACTGTAAAGCTGCTGTGAAACGCTCTCTATATTGTTAAAGCGCTGCATAAATGTTGACTTGAACTGTTTTCAGTCGTCAGCTGGTGGACCTGAAGGAGAGCTATGAGGAGAAGATGGACAGCACGTTTGATATGTATAAAGAGGCGTTGAAAGAGCATGCGTACCAGTGCGCTCTGGAGAGACTGGAGGAGGATTACATCCCGATAGACGAATACAACGAAGAGCAAGAGCGAGCTAAGGCACACACCTTTACATCTAAACCCCAGTGCTTGATGGGAATGTTTGAGCAGAGGTGGGCTTGTGTTTGCGCAGGTAAAATTACACCGATTCGCATTGAAGGAGGGATTTCTATTAAATGCTTGTGCACTTCCGACAATGTAACAATCTAGTTGCATTTATTAATTGACAAATCTTGTTTATTAATGATGTCGAAGCACCAAAGGTACTAGTGTTCTTCCGCTCTGGAAGTCTATGGCAGCCCATAGAAAGGCTTGATGGAAAATTATGAAATTTGGCACCCCCATAGAGGACAGTCTGAACTTTAACCACAGCAATTTTGGAGTCTCTAACTTGATCCCTCTAGCGCCACCAACTGTGCAAATTGCCACTTATGTTTGTTAACTTTTGCAATGTAAGGCCTAGAAACGAATCTGATTTCTCGTTTCACGATGACTCGATTGCACCGCATGACGTCAGTTTTCGCCACTTGAATTTTCCAAAAACAGTTTGTTTTCAAACTCTTAGACTGTTCCTCCGATTTTCACAAATTGAACCAGATCATGCCACCAAAGTTATGGAATTCAAGTTGATTTGTCAAACTGGTTCTGAATGATGCGCGAACGAATTCGAAATGGAGCATGCCAAAATGGACGTGGGCTAGATCTCTGCAAAGCTTTAGTGTATTCTGGCCAAACTTGGTGTGTGTTATGACAACCATGACATGAGGTCACCTGCACAGTTTTGGCACAGTGCCACCTAGTGGTCAGGAGATATGCTCTTTTTGCTTAACTTCTGAACGGTTCAGCCAAAAATCACTAAACTGGTCTCTCTAGATTCAGTGCAGCTTGTCGAATCAAACAATACCATATTGGCCATCTTGGGCATCTACCTTTTTGTATTTATACTTTTACGAATACATTACCATATCGTTATGAAACTCTGTTCGTCACCATGCCCTGAAGCTAATCAAAATGTTTCGTGGCAGTGCTACCTTGTCAAATGTTATAATGAAATTTCAAAATATGCTAATAGCTTTTGGTTTTTGCCAATTATAAAGAAACTGGTCTTAATAGTTTCCTTGGGTCATTCCGAGAACATCTACCAATTTTGCCGTAGTGTGCCAAACTTACTTTCTGCCATTTTGATTCTTTAAAAACCTACTTTTTCAAACTCCTAGACCGTTTATCTGATTTTCACAAAAATTAAACCGTATCATCTCCAGACTATGCCGACACAAAGTTATGGATTTCGTGTTGATAGACTAAACCATTTTTGTATTCTGCATCAACAAATTTAAGGCATGGTGCCCAAACGACTGAGGCTTTATCTCATGCAATGCTTTGGCATATTGACACCAAACTTTGTCATTGTCACGTCACTCTGATCACACCACATCAATTTGGTCACAGTGCACCTATTGGTCGAAAGTGATAAACCATTAAATCATTACTAATGACTATTTATAATTTTTCAGGAGTTTAGCCTAAAATCATCTTAATGTCTTTAATTGCTCATTGTTGCAGTTGGTCTGATGTTCAGCCATGCTTGCATGTGTTCTTGTTTCTGTCTGCTTGGCCTCAATGACTGCTTGCAGTGGTTTAATCACAATCATTTTACTTATAGGCGCTTGAGAAACGTGTATTTGAGTTGGAACAGAAATGCCGGTGTTCTGGTCCTCAACCCCTCAAACAGGACAACTCCATGCAGACAAGCCCTCAGCCGTCCATAGACCCAGGTGTGTGTGTAATCCTGACCATTTTTTTGGCCCCCAATGGAAAGCTGCTTATAAATCATACTTGGATGTTTTTTCAAAATGTAAAACTGCAGGAAGTTCTGACTGTTTTGTTTAGGGGTAAAGATCTAATATACAGCTTGTACAGTATAAAAATAATTGTCTGTATATGATCTCAATTAACTGTGCAGATGCAGAAAGGTATAAGATGCTGTACAAGGAAAAGTGTGCGGTGGAGAATCTGTGTGTTGAGAAGCAAGAGGTAAACGCACAACAGAGATGAAGAAATCCTGAAACTGCTGCAGAAACCTCTGAGTTTCTGCTTTGTGTTTTAGCTGATCGTGTCTCTCGAGCGGCGCATCGGCGAGTTGAACGAGACTCTTCAGGAAGCCGGCGAGAGCTATATGGAAAAACTTGCGGAGGTCCAAACTCTACAAAACAGACTCTCGAATCAGGTTAGAACACTTGGATGAGACCTATGTGCTGACCATAGACTGTAAAGACATATGGGCGTAGTGTGTGTGACGTCACTTGTAGTGTTTCTGAAGAGCTTTTTTGAAGCCCAAAGTGGGCGGAGCCGGCCGTCGCCATCTTGGCAGCACGTCGCTCCCAGATAAACCGAAACGGGCAAAAAGGCGGATTAGCTGAGGTGACGCTAACAGATAAACGGCTAGTAGTGACATCTGCGACAATCCACCTGTCACTCAAGTGGCTGCGGCCTTAATTATGCAGAACTTTAAGGCTTAAAGGGATACTTCAGGATTTAGCATTAAGCTTTGTATTAGTAGAAAACCTGAAGTATTTTCGAATTACCGTGCTTTCCTCCCTCATGTCCCCCTGAGACGAGATGTATATATCTTTTTATTTTTTTATTTTTTTTTGTCTGGAAAAAATCCTCCGACTCAAAAATCGTCATTTTGCATCATCAGAGGATTTTTTTGCCCAGAGGCTTAAGACTACAGCCAGTAGGATGGGCTGTCCCGCATGTTCAACCCGCCCATAGAGGGATCTCTCTCACAGAATGTACACATAGTTTCAGCTGTCTTTCTTTGGAAGCTAAGCTAGCAGGCTCATGTTCTGTGGAGAAAGCGGAGTAGTAGGGGTTACCATCCTTTTTTTTTTTTTTTTTTTTCAGACATGTCCGGCCGTCGAGATCGTCCAAAATGTCCGGGATTCGGCTTTTGCTTTCTGCAGTCGCCATTCATTGTTTACATGCACACCTTTTGTTTCAATCTAACTGAATTCATTCCGATTGGTGAATCTGAATGTAGTGTTTACATGAACGCTAAACAAGTGATCAGTGATCGGTAGGTGTGGCTTGGGAGTGTCCTCCTAGGGCAGCGAAGCAAGTGCATTCTGGGAGTTGTTGTCTTTCATCCACATAAGCCAAAAATACATTTTCTGGCCTTTCTCAGTCTAGAAATCTCCAAATTCAAAAATAATTTCACATGTCTTCTACATAAATGACCTATTTTAAATACACATTCATCTTTCCAGAGGTGAAGTATCCCTTTAATAGAATTTAAACTGAGTTATAACCCCCTCCCCCCCTCACAGTCGTCATGGACAAAATTAGCTATATAGACCGAAACCTGCACCAGGCTGTAAACATATAGACCGAAACTTGCACCAGGCTGTAAACATGTTTTATTCTGCTGTAAAGTTGTGCATTTTAACATGGGGGGGGTTTATGGGATTGAGTCTCTTCTGCAGCCGGCCTCTAGTGGCCAGTCGATGAACTGCAGTTTAAGTCACTTCAGTGTTGATTCAAGAGACGGGAAGGTTTCCGCTCGTTCTGAGAGCTGTGTGTGTGTTGACAGGAGCAGAAAGCGGAGTGTTTGGAGAGCGATGCCAGCGCTCGAGAGCAGGAGATCGGGCGTCTCCGTGAGGAGGTGAAGCGTGCGAGTGCGTGTGTCGGGTCTCGTCCGCGGTGTGGTCTTCTGCTCAACATTAAAGAGTCCATGACTCCTCCGTCTACTGGGAGTCTCTGCCGCACCATCAGAAAGTCTGTGAGAGCCACGACTCTGAGGAAGAAGCCCAGCTGATCATGAACTGGAGCCCTGTGTGTTTGTTCAACGTTTCTACTAAGGTTTTTATTTGTGTAATAAAGTCTATTTTAAAATCTTTCCTTTTTTTAAATCTCTTTTCGACTTTTCCAACTTATATTAGGGATTCTGTAATAGTGATCAACAGGGCCCAGCTGTTCAAACGTGTTCTGATGTGATTTTGGCTTTGGGATTGCAACATATCTTGAAAATGGGTTCTTCAAAAAGAAAAGGATTTTGAAGTCATGAGAATTAATCACAATCTAAGATTGTTCAAAACTTTAAGATCTAAATACCTCCTGTAGTCAATGATTTTATCCCTTAAAACTCATCTTTGATCATCAAAATTACTGAAATGTTTTTTCCTTAAATTGCCTTAATATATCTTGAATGTAACTACACCTCATTTAGTATTTGCGGTTCTATGAATATGCAAATGAGCCCTGCCACCACTCACTCACAGCCAGACAGTGATGACGCAACTGAGTGAACGCTGCTATGGATCCGCTTACCTGGAACTATCAGTGAGTGGCAGATTTGAAGAAAATTACTGTCGTTTAGCAAATAAATGAGTTGCATAGATATTACTAACATTATATCATGCAAGCTTTATGGTACACCTCATTCAAGGGAATTTTATTGTAATTTATAGTGTTAATGCTAATCAGGCTTGGGTATGCAGAGCTCATATGGACCGCACGCCACTGCTGTAAAGTAAGAGATTTGGGTGCCATACAATAAATCCCCCAAACTGCTGTTTATACTAATGTTACAATCCCTGCTCAGGACTTTTGTTCTATTTTTGTTTCCATTTCCTGTTACGATTGTAGTCGGTTTGTAGTTTTCTGTGTGTTTGCCGTTCATCCCTGTCTGAATTGAAGTCTTTTGCTGCGTCCCAGTTCACATGATATCCAATCTGAAATTAGAATTGGTGTTTCAAATAGTGGTATGTTGAAATGATCATTACAAATATGGTTTAGTTTCCGGTTAGAATCTGAAGTGCAGATCCGTGCACATTTCGACTGAAGTTTCCCACAACCCATTGTGCGTTAGATGATTCGATTCGAACTACAAACATGGTGGATTTGCGAGACGACTGTTAAGTAGAGAGGTTTGAGTGACATTATCTAACTAACCTGACGAAAGGATATTTATTCAATGTTATTAATATATTTTATCTGCTACAGTATTGTGAACTTGAATTAATATACGGCTGGTCTTTAAATATTAAATGCATCATTACACGAGGAGAGTCTCCGAAAGACCCACGACTGGCAGATCTTTGACATTAACTTTGACAAGATGATTGACAGGTCAGTTTAAACGGTGACAGGGTGCAAGACGCAATTATGATGTAGTTTGTACCAAATCTTATGCTACTCATTATTCAAAAGTATAGGCTACTCTTCACAAAACTGTACTTCAGGTAGCATAGGCGAAGTGTGACGCAGCGGTTGTGTTTCCCTTGTTCAGGATCTGGTGAATTTTGTGGTTGTTTAGTGTGTTGTTTTCAATTCTGTTTAGTGACACTGACAGAAGAAACGAAGTTTAGAAACTTGAATGAACTGAAACTGCTTGGCAAAATGATTCACTGTTTGGCGACACACGCTGGCGACCCCTGCTGGTCAAACAGTGTAAATGCAGCGACAACTCAGTCAAAACATGCAGAAAAACGGCTTTTACAAACCAAGTGCAGTTTCACTGAAGCTGTCATCTATTAAATGCAATTAACAAATCATCTGATAACACTAAATATGAAGCGTCTCTATAATGCATAATAAATTGTAGACCTGAGTTCACAATTTCTGAAAAATGACGTGATATTATTATACAGGCCTATATGTATGCCAAAATAAATGTGAATTTCCTTCCATGGTCATAGACATAACCTGAGATATGGATATGGTGAAGTGGTACAATTTAAAATGTACTTTTCCTTACACTTTTAATTAGGATCTAAATTCCATATATGTTTCTTACCTTAACCTTAGTGTGTCGTCACTCTTTAAATGTCTTTATCTGTCCCAACTAGTGTTTATCACCCTGTTCCACTTTACTGTTATGGGAGAGTGGGAAAAATGTTTGTGTACCAATTATATTGTTTGATACACTAATCCACATAAAACACATTAAATAAAATAACATTTTACCATTAAGTGAACTTTTACTTTTTTATTAACCAGGTTCATCTAATTTTCCTTAATTGAAGCTCAGCCATTCATATGGATATAATGAAGAAGCTTAACTGTCCCACTAATTCCAATTTACATTTATTTTAAATGTTAGATAATTCAACAAGACCATTTTAAATAGTCATGCCGTCTAATCTCAAATAAAACGTGTGAATATTACACATAACCTCTTCACTGATTAAAATGCTTGCATATAAAGAAAAAAACTGTTTAAAAGAATAATTAATAATTATGCACATTTCATTTAGTTGGTGTTATCGTGTATGCCTGGATATAAATTAGACTGATGTGAACAAAACAAAAATCCCAGACAAGAAACAGGACTCAATCAATAATTCAACATTTTTAATGTCAAGATTCTTATGGAAACTTTTGCTGCCACTGAGTGGATTTACAGTCTATGGCAGAGAAAGAAAGATCCCAGTTCATGAAAAAGAGGACATAATAAACATATGTTTAACTGAACAAATTATTACATTTTGTTTTAAAAATTATTAATACACATCAGCTGCCATTGATTGAGGAGTGTCATTTTGACAAAACAGTACAAGGTTTTTGTGCGTATTGTACCGTACACAACACAGTCTTACTGTATTGAGCTTCTTCACACTCATATTTCATAAATAGACTTTTGAAAATAAAGGTTCTTAATTGGCATCTATGGTTTTATGAAAAACCTTGTACTATAGGTTTATATGTATATATATATATATATATAAAAAGGTGGTGACACTTTATTTCGATGGTCCACTTCAGACATTTTACTGAGTATAATGTCAACGTATTCTACTAACCTGAACCCGAACAGTCTACTAATGCTTTGCTGTGAAAAACCTTTTTTCTTTTTAAGAGTGCATGAGATATAATGGCTACCAAAATAACAACACAAGTTTGTACAAATCTACCGTTTTCTCGACATTTCTAAAAAGCCTTGCATTTACAAATAAATAAATAAATACAATTTACAAACACAAATTTATAATTGTTTAAAATAAATGTGATATCTCCAACTTTCCCTTAGTGGTCACAGGCAGCGTGGTCACACAACATACACTGTTAGATGAACAGAAATCACATGAATATGTTCTATGCTTTGGGCATAAAAATTCATGAACTGTGGAGCCAGAGGGTGTTTAGCTTCTGTGGGACCATGACTGATACCTTACATTGAAAAAGATGTTCAGTGTTGGTTACAGGAGTGCAAGATGAAGTTCGCTGCATTTAGAGCTTCAAAGATTAAAAAAAGGTCTTGAACACGTCAACGCTAACAAGGCATGGCGATGCAACGCTCTACAATACAACACCATCATGCACCCGTCCAGAAAGAGAAATGTACCAGTTTATATACCTTGTGTCCGGTGTGGACAGACTCAAACAGTTGTCGTGTCATGTCAAGACATGAGCCCAGTGCAGATACAGTGTAGAGATACTCTAGACAGGGTTAGCTATTCTATTGCTATGACAACACAGCTGAAAGTATTCCTAATATGTACATTTATTGAAATTAGCCTAATTTTACCTGACACGTGCTGTGTTTGTGATGTTTTAGTCGGGGGAGGCGTGACACGCAATATTAAATATGCTGTATTTCCACTAGATATGCCCTTTAAATAAACCATACATTTCACATATTTCAACAGGGCATCTTGCTTTATTCATATTTCTTATGAAATTCTTACATAACCAAACCACAACAACATAAGGGCAGATCACTTGAGCGCAGCTGATAACACTTAAAGCGACGCTCAAGTCATCATGAATATTTCAATAAACAAATACGTTGATTTCTCTATCCTCTTTTTCTTTCCTTGCATCCTAGTTGATGGAGAAGGAAACAAGAATGCACAATTCGTGAAAGAGCTCATCATGCGAATGAAGGCTGGAGAGCTGTTACCCTAACCCTAACCCTAGCCCAGGGGGTTTTGATCGTAATCTGTGTTCATAATGTGCTAGAGGAGTCATGATAAAAACTTGTTGATGCTATTCATTAATTGTCTCATTCTGGAGTAAAATTGGAGTAGAAATTCAACTTTTAAAAAGGCATCTTGAGATCTTGCACATTTTTCCATTCCAATGCATTGCGTCTTGCATTTATAAAAAAAAGAAAAAAAAAGCGTTCTTTGTAAATGGTCTCTTCGCCCATTCAGCTCGTCGTAGTTCGTTCTGTGCGAATCAACCTTCCCTAAATGCTAATCCACGGCCAGCACAGCGGCCACTGCTTTTCATCAGGGACAGACAGACTAGACCAGGGCTGGGCATCTCTGGCCCTCGAGATCCACAGTCCTGCAGAGTTTGGCTCCAACCCTAATCAAACACACCTTCAGGGTTACTAGAAACCTACAGACAGGTGAGCTTGATCAGGGTTGGAGCAAAACTCTGCAGGAAAGTGGATCTCGAGGGCCAGAGATGCCCAGCCCAAGACTAGTTGGATTGATAAACATTCTGTCTCGGAACATTATCTTTGAATCATGGAGAAAACAAACATGGCAAAGGTAAGATCACCCACAGATTTCAAAAATGATCAACGGTATACATAATTTAGCAATGATGTTTATATTGAAATACTACGAAGTGTGCATACTTGGTTGCAATATCACCTTAAACACTCATTCACATCTTTTTCAAAGTTCTGCCCACCAAACTTTGTTTGACAAATTCTTTAAGTAACGTGAAAGCTTGCCCAAAGCCAGTCTAGCATTTGTTCTTTTCAGTTTGAGTTCATGTTGGTGGCCATTGCCAATGTCGAGGTGAGGACTAATGATGATATTTATTTCACAATCTGAAGCAAGTTTAGAGTATGGGGCAGTGTTGTCCACAAAACATATATACAATCTCCAGTACATCAGGTTCTGCAGAGCGTCTTGTGACTTCAGCGCTTTGTCCTTTAGTTGGCTGGGTAACTACTGGAGGTGTAGTTTCTGTCATTGGATGCACCTTGTTAGAAGATGGTGTCAAGACAGATACAATGCTGTGTTGTTCAGCCCAACGTTTAGGAGGCTCTGTAAAAGGACTATCCTTGATCTCTATTTTCCCCTCTGGAGTGTCAGTTTTTTCCTCATCTGGCTGTATCTCTGAATCATTGGCATTTGGAAGGTGAAAGTAGGTGAACGTTCTCCCTAGGCACCCAGCATTTTCCCCTTGTTCTGTGAGAGACGAATCCTTGTCAGGTATTATACCAGAATGGCCAAATAGGGAATATGGAATGTCTTCTTTCCCAGAATCCTGCTCTGACTTTAAATGCTTGGGTGTGTCTTCATTCTCTGGACAAGATTTTGGACTCATTTGGTTTTCCCAGCATAACCAGCGACCCTTATCAATTAAGACTGCATCATTTGGTCCCACCCTGGCATTCAGAGTAACGCAGTGCGTTGGCTCATTGAAGCCGTCTCTTGTGCTTGTGGCATTAAAGTATGACAAATCCTGTATGGCGTTTGTTTGAGCCTCATTGATTGAGGGCAGCCTGGGGGAATTTGTACCTTTAAGGCCTTCTCTTTTCTTGACTTTGTGGGCTGAAGAAGACCTCTTCTCATCAGAACTAGATCCTTTAGAGCCTTGTCCATAAAGCCGCTCAATAGTCCTTTTTACATAACCTTTGGCAATGGACAACTTGCATGGATCTTCCTCTTCTCTCGATACCTCTGAGGATTGGTGTTCTTTTTTGTCAGAAGATTCAAATTGGTATTCTGCCGAATCAGAACTTGGGCTTCTCGGCTGTGTCTGTCTCGGCTGTGTGTCTGTAGTGTTCTTAGCAAGAAACATGTCTCTGATGGATTTCACTTTGTTGGTCTGAACGTGTACCTCTGAATCTTTTGCCAAAGCACTGTTTTTGGAATCATAGCTGAATGCTAATGAGGATGAGACTGAATCCATTGATGCCCTATCTGTGGTTCTGGTAATCTCCGCTGACTCTAGATTTGGTTCATTGATGTGGTTCAAGAGCTGTTCGCCAAATGTTTGTGCTGTATTATAAGGTCTCTTACACACTGATTTGTCCTGGTCTTGAAGACTGCAGATACGCTTTGCAACACTGCTTGCTATTTCTTCCTTAAAATGAATCTCATTTTCTTCACACTCTGTGGCTTCATTAGACATCTCCTCAAAGTCCTCCTGGTAGATGGTGTAGCATTCTGGCGCTTCTAGGATCACTTGTTCCTCTTCTGAATAAGTCCCACTTTCCATACACAAGTCTTGATGTTGTATTTCATCCACTTCTATATTTGATTCAATATGAACAAAATGAGAAGTACCTTGCACCTCAGGTAATGCAACATCCCTCTCAGTCCTCTCTGTTTTATTGTGTACCTGATCTTGAGTTTGAATGGTCTGAATCTCATTGTTCCAATGTCCTGATATCTTCTCTTTTGAGACATCTACATTTTTCGGCCTAGGACTTTTCACACTAAGATTCTCTTCTTCATTGAAAGTCCTTTCCATAGGAAAGATCTCACTCTCCTTCTCCTCCTGTTGGCAGACCTTTTCTTTCACAGAGAAATGTAGTTTTCCTGTACAGGTAATAAGTGACTCCTCTGATAATTTAGTTCCTTCCTCTTCAACAGTGTCTATGTCTTTTTCAATATCATTTACCGCTTTTCCTATGACCTCTTCTGTTTTTAATAATGTCTTCTCTACTTCAGAACTACTTTCTTCCCATGTACCTCTTCCCTCATCAGTTTCCCATTGTCTTTCTTCCTTTTCTTGATGTTTCTTGACAGTCTCTTCTTCTTCTTGTCGCTTGCGTCTTACTCTCTCCATTCCTTGCAATCCTGTTCTCTTTAACCCCATTTCTCGGCACATTTCTGCCCCAAAGCTAGATTCACTAGATGACATATCCTCGCAGATATCTGAGTCAGGTATTGCATCACCCTGAAAAGATCTCTTAATGTTGGAAAATATTTTATTTCTCAAATCTTGTTGGTATCTATCAGTGATCACAAGATTGTCCATACCAGGTCTTGCCTGTGAGCCTGCTGTGAGGTGTGCATTTATAGCTCTATCAATAACTGAATTAACATAGATGCTCACATAATCTTCCAGCACAAACTCTGAGAAACTAACCATCTGCTCTTTAGAGCGGTGCTCTGAAACACCATTCATATTCATCTCTGGGAGTGAATCACTTACTGTGTCAGTGTCTTCCATCTGATTGCAAATCATGAACTCTACATCTGCATGGTTGAGGGCTGCCAGCTCCTCTCGAACCCTCTCAGGAACACCTAGATGTTCCATCAGCACTTGGATTGAATGTTCTTCCTCCTCTATACTTGTCCTGTGATGGGACTCACTCCCACTGCTACTTCTTGCTTTATTGCTCAGTACTTGAAAGCCCTTCCAGTTCTGAAGCAGCTGAACAGATGCTGAGTTGTAGAGGTCAGATAGACTTATCCTTAGATGTTCTGCATCCTCTATTACAGCCAGTTCCTTTAGAGACTGCAGCATGAGAATTGCCTCAGAACTGCTTAGGTTGGCCTCAGTCTGACAACATGTATTTAAATGGCTTAAGCCATCTTTTAAAGTCATGATAGAAAGAAAGGCAAGGAGTACCCTGGAGGAAGAGCTAAACGTAGAGGCCAAGGATGAAGAAAAATCTGGCAGACATTTGGATGTTTTCAAACATAATCGCTTTTGTTGTGTGATCTCACGAAGTGACTGAATGGAATTGCAAAGCTGATCAAGTACTGGCTTCATATCGGGCCTTACAGCCATTTTAACTGTATAGTATTTTTGTGCTTGCAGATCTATCAGTTCTGTTAGAGGCTTTGTTTGGATATTAACTGATCTCCTCAAAGTATTTTCTGTGTCATACGAGGAGGTCTTACTTATTAGCTCAGAAATCTGTTGATTTCCATTTGTTTCGGTTAAGTGATCACTTTGTTCTTTGTCTGAAAGTGCTGGCTTCTTGGTGTTTGGCGAATATACATGGATAACTTTCTCATCAAATGTGTCCTTTGTTGATGGTTGTATTGTCTTAGAAGATTGATAATTGAACAGTGATGCTTTTACCATTGTGTTATTTTTGGGTATAGCTTCTAAACAGGACTGTGCTGGAATCTGTTGAGATTGTAGCCAGAGTTCAACATATTCTGATGTTTGCTGTGTCATTGTACCTTTGCTGAGTGATGCATTATGCAGGTTTTCCTTTGGCAGAGTGAAACTATCAGTTTGCACTTGTAGGTTGTTTTGTTCTTTTTCAACCCATTGTGGGCTTGGGTCATCTGTACTCAGTTGAACACACTCTGTTTGAGGCTTTAGTCCATTCCCACTATTATTTCTCCTTTTCAGAAGTTTTTGAACAGCTTTTGCTCTGAAATGTTTTATGGCTCCTTTCTGGCTCAATATTTCAGCTCTTATTTTCTTTATTTCTTTCAGGATGTCTTCTTTTTTATCTCTCTGCTTTCTTTCTGGATAAGCAGACCTAAACAAGTGATTCTTTTTCACTATTACTCTCACTGACTTCCTCTTTGTGGTTGTATCAACAGTAATAACTCCTCTAGATACCGAGGCTTCTGAGGATGCAGTAACTGGTGTTACTGACACCATGGCCCTTTGTGTTGAGGAGGTGTTTGTTTTGTAAGTGGAAGCATTTGGTTTATCTTTTTTCCCAATTGACTTACATTTGATAGTTGCCAAGGTCTCAGATTTCATATCTTCATTAAAGTAATGGAACGTTTTATCTGAGGATACTGTGTCAGAAGATGCTATATAGCCATGTTGCGTATTGCCTGAGAAGTTCTCTTGACAAATCTGCTCTTTACAGATGTGTAACACTGTTTTTTTCTGATAGTCCTGGTACTGGAGGACCTCTGAAGATCTGTAGTCACTGGACTGTATCGGTGTGGTAGTGTTCGTATCAGAGAGCAGAGTGCATCGAGGCTTGGGAACAGGGATCTGCTTCACTTCTCCATTGTCTAGATCTTCCATGTAAGAGTATGAAGAGTTCTTATTAATTTCTGTATCATTAGCAGTTATGATGCTCTCGATGGATCCTTGTTTGTGAGCAAGTGGTGAAGAAAGCCGCTCTAATTCCATGCTTGCTGCACCTCCATTGATCTCACTCTGTTGATTTACCTTACAGTCTTCCTCAGGGCAGGACCGTCTGCTATCATTGGGTTCACTCTCACTGACCTCAAAGGCAGCAGGATCATTTTGAGTGGGTAAGCTATCAGGTAAATTAGCATCCAGGTCAGGACAGGGAAGAGTGGCTGCTATAAATTGATTGCACACATTGGAACGACTGACTGTGGTGGTCCAATGTATTGTTTCCTCCTCTTTAATAGTGAGGCGTACCTTCATTTCAACGGTCATACTTCCATCTTGATTGACTCGAAAGGATTTCTCAATGTCATCATCACAGGGCATGTATGAGTCATCCTCTCTCTCACCATCCAGACTGGTGATTATTTCTGTTTCAGAAACTGACTCAAGATGATATCCAGGAGCGGCTTCCACAGAGCCATTTGGGTTGCTTGGAAAATCACACATACTTCCAGGCAAACTGCTTTGTATTTGATTCACAATGTAGCTTTCTGAAGATAGGGAGAAGGGACGAGATTTGGCGCTGCGGGATTTCTTTTTTCCTTTAGAAAGTTGGTGATATGTTGACAGATGAAGAGTTGTTTGATCAAGTCAGGACACCAGGAAAGCAATGCAAGTGAGGAAAAATAGGAACACAGATTAGAGATGGAGCATGTATGCTATAATCCATACTGAAGAAAGTAGGTCACGGTAGGTATTACAGTAGATATGAATGCCTCAGCACTTGCTTCAAGACAGTCTCGGTAATAGATTATCTTGACATGCAGTGTAACACATAAGACACATGTTTTAAAGTATTGAATATCTGCAAAGTTACTTTCTCATTATTATAGCAGTTGAGCTCTGTACTGGAATAAAAGTAAAATGAATAAACTTACTGGTTATTGGACGCTGCCGAACCAGTTTTTTAGCCGGTAGCCACTTTGGTGGAGATGACTTCTGGACATCATAGTTGCTTTTTTTGAAGGGTTCTCGGCCAGCGGCCACCAATACCCCAGAGCATAAGATCAATGCAGGAAGCCCGTCCACCTATGATAATGTGAAAACATCTTTATCATTTGTCAACAAAGCGGAGATAAAATATTAGTGTAGTTAGTAGTCAGTATAGAATACAGTGCACTTCATAATTGTTGGATTAGGTCATTTATAAAATTTAGGAGTTATTAACAAAGTCAAATTCAAGCAGAGTATGGCTTCAATAAAAGCCAGTGGGGTCCGATGTCATTATTAGACTCATTGTATGGACAAATAAATATCTTCTTTTATGTTCCACAGAAGAAAGAAAGTTGTACAGGTTTGGAATGACATAAGGGTGAGTAAATGAGTACAGACTTGGCCGAGGATGAGAGGATGTGTATGTTGTGTAAGAGCATTGCAGATTTACATTGACGGCACTAGCCAGTGGCATGAGTTTGAGCAGCTGGTTATTTGTTTCGGGGATTGAAACAAGGGTGCAGCCTTTACCAAAAGGCTATTCCAGTAGTTGGTGAAAGCAATTTTGTGAGGTCCGCGGATTGATATCACCAATGGGTGTTAGGGCTCATTCTACAAGGAGCATGGCTTCCTTTTGGGCTTTAGCTCAATATAGGCCTAGTTTTCATTGGATTTTATATAGAAAAATTTGTATAAAGGGCTAACATCTGCTTCGCAGGTTTTGATTAGGGTTAGATGTTATAGTATGTTCTTATCATGCTTGTTACACAGGCTGGTAGAGGTGGCAGCTATAGGGGCTTTCACACCGCAGAAACGTCATCATAGTTCTTATAACTATTATTGTAAATACACACTTTTTGGTGTTTGCACCGCATGACACCTTTTTGAGGGCACTAAATTAGCTCCTACTTCAGAGTGGAGTCTAACATGGCACAATAGGAACTTTACCAGTGATGTAAGTGTACAATGTTTGGCCGAATGCATGCGAAACACCGGCACCCGCCACACGATCGGACACGAGAGCCAATGGCATTTCACAATCAGAGCTGACATAACGCTAAGCTTCGCAGCTAACGTTTGAACGTGCACATGATCTGAGCTTCACGGCGGATGGAGAGGGCAATCGTTTTTGGGTCTGTTTCACACACAAATCACTCATCTGGCCTCTGGACACTTGGAATATTTGTACTTTTTGAATAAATTGTGACTAGTCGTATATCTGCTAGTTATATCCTGTGTTTTATATGATCTAATACACAAATGGGTATGTTTAGGGGGTAGGGGTTGGGTTACGTGCTCAAACATTTCTAAATGGTGTAAATAAAATAAATGTAAATAAAATATGCTTTTCAAGTAAAATTGAAAATCACACCCCAACATAAATGTCATAATGGCAAAATTATACCCCAATATATAATGTCATCATGACGAATTTTCCATTCCCATCTCATCTGTGTGACACCAAAGGTTTCTCATTGAAAGTACCTGCACGTGGAAAAATAACGTTAACAAGTCCCGCCCAAGGGGTCCTGCCCAAGTGTTGAGAATATATATAGGTTACTCTATTGAATGTGTACTTCAATAATAACCAGAAGTAGCAATCATGCTGTGAAGAACACTTAAGGTTAGCATTATTAATAAAGCTGGTTTGGTGGTCTAAATGCCATGCCTCTTATTCCCTTCTGTGTTCTATCCCAGATTGCAGAGTATAATAGGATGAAATGGTAAAGAGGATTAGCATCACTGGACAGCAGGTCTTCCTCGTCTGTAAATGCTATTTATGACTGGGCCAGCTTACTTGCACCAGAGCCACAACTGACATGGTCACCACTCTAATCAAATAAAACACTCTGAAAATAGAGTCATAGTTTCTTTTTGTTTCGATGTGTCAAAAAAAGCGTGCATGTATTTTTGTAGCTTGGTGTCGTGTCCTGTTTTACATTTAAATTGTGGCACAGTAATAATGTAAGTTAATGAGAATAAGGGGAGGGGTGTTTGCGAAACCTGTCGAGAAACTTTATTTTTGGAGTTCCATTTGATGCCTGTAGTGGTGCAAAAAAAACAAACAAACACATTTAATCCTTTCAGGTCGGACCAAATTAAAGGATTAGTTCACTTCAGAATTAAAATTTCCTGATAATTTACTCTCCCCACGTCATCCAAGATGTTCATGACTTACTTTCTTCAGTCGAAAAGAAATTAAGATAAATATTATTAAATCTAGTGGACTTCAATGGGGTCCAATGGATTGAAGGTCCAAATTTCAGCTTTAAAGGCTCTACACGATCCCAGCCTAGATATAAGGGTCTTATCTAGCCAAACCATCGTCATTTTCTAAAAAATAAATAAAATATACTTTTTAACTACAAATGCTCGTCTTGCACATCCACGACTTCACACATTATGTAATCAGGTTGGATAGGTCAGGTAATGTAGGGAAGGGCAAAATACTAATTTTCTTCATGAGTTCATGACCTTCAACTTTAAAATTTTCCGACATCGTTTAACCTTTTATTTATTTACATATTTTTGTAAATGGCATTTGACTTAGTCTTTGCACGTTCGCTTGTAAACACTGGGTCTGTTCTTCCGCCTACGCCACGCGTGACCTTTCAACATGATTATGTAATGCGTGGCGCATCACAGCTAGTGCAAGATGAGCATTTGTGGTTAAAAAGTATATAAATGTTTATTTTGTTATAAAATGGCTGATGGTTTGTCTAGATGAGACTCTTATTCCTCGGCTGGGATCGTGTCGAGACTTTGAAGCTGCACTGAAACTCACATTTGGACCTTCAACCCTTTGGACCCCATTGAAGTCACTATATGGAGAAACATCCTGGAATGTTTTCCTCAAAAACCTTCATTTCTTTTCCACTGAAGAAAGAAAGACATGAACATCTTGGATGACGTGGGGGAGAGTAAATTATCAGGAAATTTGAATTCTGAAGTAAACTAATCGAAATCGAAAACCCAATTTAAATAATAGATTTAAAGAACTGAAGTTAACACTTTACAATAAGGTTCATTAGTTAGCATTAATAAATGTCCATCCATTCATCCATCCATCTTCTTCCACTTATCCGGGGCCGGGTTGCGGGGGCAGCAGTCTTAGCAGAGACGCCCAGACTTCCCTCTCCCTAGACACTTCCTCCAGCTCTTCCGGGGGGACACCGAGGCGTTCCCAGGCCAGCCGGGAGACACAATCCCTCCAGTGTGTCCTTGGTTTTCCCCGGGGTCTCCTCCTGGTGGGATGCGCCCGGAACACCTCCCCGGGAAGGCGTCCAGGAGGCATCTGGAACAGATGCCCGAACCACCTCAGCTGACCCCTCTCGATGTGGAGGAGCAGCGGCTCTACTCTGAGCTTAAGGGAGCGCCCAGCCACCCTGTGGAGAAAGCTCATTTCGGCCGCCTGTATCCGGGCACAGCTCATGCCCATAGGTGAGAGTAGGAACGTAGATTGACCGGTAAATCGAGAGCTTCGCCTTGCAGCTCAGCTCCTTCTTCACCACGACAGACCGGTACATTGACCGCATTACTGCAGAAGCTGCACCGATCTGTTTGTCAATCTCCCGTTCCATCCTTCCCTCACTTGTGAACAAGACCCCAAGATACTTGAACTCATCCACTTGAGGCAGGAACTCTCCACCAACCTGAAGTGGACAAGCCACCCTTTTTTCCGACTGAGAACCATGGCCTCTGACTTGGATGTGCTGATTCTAGGGCTTTAACGATACACCAAACCCACGATTCGGTTCGTATCACGATTTTTGACCCACGATTCAATACAAACCTTGATTCTTTTTTTTTTTTTGGATGGGGGGGCAGTACTCAACCGCTGCCAATAAAGCACCTAAAAGCTGTCACAAAGAACCGGCAAAAGTAATGATTATGAATATGTCAAATATAGCAAGGATACATTTTAATTGTTTATTAATAAACAAGTGATTTCTGTGTCAGTGTCGGCTTCAAAGATGAAGTTGACGATGCTGACTCGCGATCTTTGCAGTAGTGAACGCGCCAGAGAGAAATGCACATTTCATACGGATTACATAAGCAGAGAGCAGTCTGTTTTCTTTCGTTTTGAACTGTTCTGTTTAAAATTAGACATTTCAAGCTTTCTATATATTTCTCAGGTCTGTGAGGCAAGTAGGCTACCTTATACGCTGAGTTTTGGTTCATTTATGAGACGAGCTCCAGTTCACGCGCCGGCGCCTTCGTGTCGTGATTGTCTATTGTCTGCTATATTTACTTCTTATTTATTAAATCCAGGCAATTGGTTGATGAAACATTGATTAAAATTAAGATACAATTAATACAAAACGAAATTCACTTTAAAGAAAGACTTTGTGCTTTCTGTTTGAGATCTCTGTGAAAGTTTTTTAGTGCCGCTTTCAGTGCGGTCACGTCCGTAACATTGTTTTTTCCTCATAAATGCGAACACAAAAAATAAAATAAAATGACCCTTCTTTATCCGGTGGGTAGTATTACTTTTGGTTTGTGCAGTGTAATTCACAGAATTACTAAAAAAAATATTTTGCCACCTAAAAGTTAAAGATTTTTTGTCACGTTCATAACACATGTGTATTTCCCTCATATTAAATATAAAACGCATGTGTAGACTGATATTTTTCTAATGTCTGGACTCCTTTATTAAGGGAGTATGGATATATAAACAGACGTTTCAATATATTGGTATTAAATGCATTTTCTGAGAATTTATATTTCAAGTTTTGACTGCAAATGTCACGTCCATAATGCTGGAATTGCCCAATTGTAAAGAATTTATCCTCAACTAGTTTTGTGGTGTAGGTCTATGTATTTTATAATTTTATCTTCAAATAATACTAATAGTAATTTAAAGATGTGGTAGCATTGGATCTGGACGGGAAGGATAACTCTGGGAGTTGGAAGGGGTGTGTCGCGATTCTGCCTTCTCACACCGCGACACAGGTTCTGAGTGTCGCGGTTTCGGTTTCATATCGCATATCGTTATAGCCTTTGAAAACCCTCCCAGTGTATGCTGAAGGTCCTGGTCTGATGGGGCCAACATGACAACATCATCCGCAAAAAGCAAAGACAAAATCATGTGGTCCCCAAACCGGACAACCTCCGGCCCCTGGCTGCGCCTAGAAATTCTGTCCATAAAAAATTATGAACAGTCGAATGCCTTCTCCAAATCCACAAAGCACATGGTGTGTCAGGTGTGTCAGCCAAGACAGCCCCACAACCTCCAGAGACCACCCCCGGTGCCTTGCCACCGATGAGCTTCTTGACTACCTCTGTGACTCTGTGACCGGGTTCGGGGATTGTCGCCTCGACAGGCACCGGAGACCTTACAGCCACAGCTCAGAGTGGCCGCGTCGACAATGGAAGTGGAGAATATGGTCCACTCGGACTCAATATCTCCAAACTCCCTCGGGATCCGGTCGAAGCTCCACCGGAGGTGGGAGTTGAAGAACTCTTTGACAGGGGACTCGGCCAAACGTTCCCAACAAACCCTCACAATACGTTTGGGTCTGCCGAGTCTGTCCAGCTTCCTCCCCCGCCATCGGGTCCAACTCAGCACCAGGTGGTGATCAGTTGACAGCTCCACCCCTCTCTTTACCTGAGTGTCCAAGACATACGGCCAGAGGTCGGATGACACGACCACAAAGTCGATCATCGACCTCTGGCCTAGGGTGTCCTGGTGCCACGTGCACTGATGGACACTCTTATGCTTGAACATGGTGTTCGTTATGGACAAGCTGTAACTAGCACAGACGTCCAATAACAGAACACCGCTCGGGTTCAGATCAGGGGGGCCATTCCTCCCCATCACGCCCCTCCAGGTGTCACTGTCGCTGCCCACGTGGGCGTTGAAGTCCCCCAGTAGAACGATGGAGTCCCTAGTCGGAGCACTTTCCAGCACCCCTCCCAGAGACTCCAAGAGGGGCGGGTACTCTGCACTGCCGTTCGGCCTGTAGGCGCACACGACATTGAGAGACCTATCCCCAACCCGAAGGTATAGGGAAACGAACGGGATGAACTCCAACACATGGCGGCTGAGCTGGGGGGCAATAAGCAAACCCACACCAGCCCGCCGCCTCTCACCATGGGCAACTCCAGAGTGGTAGAAAGTCCAGCCTCTCTCAAGGAGTGTGGTTCCAAAGCCCAAGCTGTGCTTGGAGGTGATCCCGATTATCTCTAGTCGGTACCTCTCAACCTCCCGCACAATCTCAGGCCCCTTCCCCGCCAGCAAGGTGACGTTCCACATCCCTAAAGCCAGTTTCCGTGTCCCCCGCCTTCGGCTGCCACCCGATCCACTATGCACCGGCCCTCTATGGTCCCGCCTGCAGGTGGTAAGCCCACGGGAAGGCGGCCCCACGTCACTCCTCCGGGCCCCATGGGCGGAGGCCCGGCCACCAGACGCTCGCATGCGAGCCCCAACCCCGGGTCTGGCTCCAGGGTGAGGCCCCAGCTGCGCCATTCCGGGCGACGTCTCGGTCCTTGTTTTTATTTGCTTCATAATGGGCTTATGAACCGCTCTTAGTCTGACCCGTCACCTAGGACCTGTTTGCCTTGGGAGACCCTACCAGGGGCATATAGCCCCGGACAACACAGCTCCCTGGATCGTTCGGGTACTCAAACCCCTCCACCACGATAAGGTGGCAGTTCAATGGGGGGGATTAATTAATGTATTATCTAAAATGAACTAAACATGAGCAATCCATTTGTTACTGTATTTATAAATCTTTGTTAATGTTAGTTCATAAAAATACAGCTGTTCATTGTTAATGTTAGTTCACATTGCATTAACTAATGTTAACACGATTTTAATCAAGTATTAGTAAATGTTGAAATTAACATTAACAAAGATTAATAAATGCTGTATACATGCAGTTCATTATTAGTTCATGTTAACTAACGAACCTTATTGTAAAGTGTTACCGAACTGAATGAAAAATAAAATATTGCAACTAAAAATGTATGCAATCTGGTGGCAAAATCCTTACCCGTCTTCCATCAGGTGTGTGTAACTTGAGTACAGGGAAGTGCATGACCTCTGACATGTGATCTAAGAGTGCTTCGAATGAGTATGTCGTCCTCCTCTGCAGCGTCAGCGTGTGTTTCACTTCTGGCTCTCCGTTACGGAAAAGCGTCAGCTGTTTTGGCGTATGCAGCAGGACCCTCTCGTTCCTTCTCGCACTGTAGACTCCGTGTTGAGTAGGGCTGTGCGTGTACCAAGCTAATCGCCGGGCACTAATGGGTCGAGCGTGGTACCAGGGCGGCGGCTTCCGGCGTGCGCGCTCCAGGTCGATGGGTTTGACGGTTCTGCGATCAGAACAAATGTAGGAGTGGCCATGATGCAACTGTTCAAGGGACTGAACCGACGTATGACCTCGAGGAGTTGTGATGGTGCGAACTCCAAACGGTAGAGGCACACGCTTCGATAAGCTGTCCAAGAGAGACTCGAAGGTTTTAAAGGTGCGGTTGTTGATGATCACAGGTAGACCACTGAACTGGGAGTCTCCGCTTTTGTAAAAGCACACACGTTTAGAGGAGGTCTTCTCCGTGATGTATGGCTGTCGAGAGGTCATCTGAGTGTGACCACTAGCGGTGGAATGAGCCGGTGGAATAGCCTTCCTCACAACCGGAGCTTCACTCATCATCATCATCATCATCACGATTCAACCGCATCCTACATGAAGGAATGCATGAAATTAACTCAAAGAACTCAAACATTTAGAATGATTATGGCCACTTAAATAGTAACAAACCATGCAATCATGCTTTTGACCAAGTCAAAGCATTGCCCCTGTGGTGAAAATCCAGCGTTTAATGTTGTTTATGTGTCTATGTGGTGTTTTTAAAGGGATAGTTCACTTTGAAATTAATTTTTGATATGTTTTAGCTTACCTCAAGGGCATCCAAGATGTAGGTGTCTTTGTTTCCGCAGTAGTTTCAATTTTGATATTTTTAGGTCAAACCGTTCTTGTCTGTCAGTCATATAATGCAGGTCGATGGTCACTGTCTCAAAACACAAGCACAGAGTCCAAATTAAAACAATTCCCCATCGTCCAAATGAAACAATTCCCCATCATAAGTACACATTGATGGCCTAAGACACGAAACGAGCGGTTTGTGTGAGAAAACGAACAGTATTTATATCGTTTTTACCTCTTGTAACCACAGCCACGTCCAAGTGATCTGAGGGCGCGGGCGCTTCGGTCTGCGCAAGCGCCGGAAAGCGCCGGAATTGATCTCTCGCGCCTGTACGTCACTCATTGTTTACACGGAGATTTCGGAAGTGTTACCTTTCACTGTGAAGATCTAAACCTATTTAGATATACAGGAAATCGCAATGGAAGAAGATTTCGATATATCAACAGACAACGTTGAATTTTTTTCACAACCATATTTATTTGAACCAGAATACACAGATCAAGAACTCAGAGCGATGGAGGAAGCATCCGCTGCAGCAGCACGTCTTCAAGCCTCAGAGAGACAGAGATCTCTTCAAAATTGGTGGTGTTCTTGTAGCAAGTGTTGTGAGATGCCAACAGAAGTGGAAGAGCATATGTTGTCAGCTTTACAAATAGAAAGGACACATACAAAGACGTTGTTCACATACCTCCGTTGGATGCGAAAACATCACAGGCACAGCTGATGATGTCAGTACTAAGCGATCCACTCCTTGGTTTATAAAATCATCAGGGGAAAAATGATCGCTGCAGACCCTCCTCAACTTTAGTAAGTTTATGGGTGTGTTGATATCCAGCCGAAGAGCGATCAACCATAACTTCAAGAGAGAAGGCTCATAAATTGGGAATTCGTGAAAACACCACTCCCGGATGAGTTCGCGCGAGCATACGTAATTGTTTTCTTTTACGACGGTTGAAACATCCCGGATAAGCGCAAATTAGTACCATTTCTATTAGCCGTCTTACCTACAATCTCTGTTCTGTGTAAACAATGAGTGACGTACAGGCGCGAGAGATCACTTCCGGCGCTTTCCGGCGCTTGCGCAGACCGAAGCGCCCGCACCCTCAGATCACTTGGACGTGGCTGTGGTTACAAGAGGTAAAAACGATATAAATACTGTTCGTTTTCTCACACAAACCGCTCGTTTCGTGTCTTAGGCCATCAATGTGTACTTATGATGGGGAATTGTTTCATTTGGACGATGGGGAATTGTTTTAATTTGGACTCTGTGCTTGTGTTTTGAGACAGTGACCATCGACCTGCATTATATGACTGACAGACAAGAACGGTTTGACCTAAAAATATCAAAATTGAAACTACTGCGGAAACAAAGACACCTACATCTTGGATGCCCTTGAGGTAAGCTAAAACATATCAAAAATTAATTTCAAAGTGAACTATCCCTTTAATGTGCTTTAAGACAAACCATGTGCAAATTCATAAGTCGACACCATTGCTGAGTATTTCCTCCTTAAAACTGCAGTGAACCAAAGACAGTCTCAAAAACACGCTTTGAAATCGCTGGTGTTTCTGACGTCACAAACTACCTTGTAACCAATCAGATCAACGTGTGATCATCAACGAGTGGTTCTCTGAGCTGAGTGAGTGAGTGGAGGCGGGTCTCATTTGCATATTCATAGAACCACGAATACTAAATGAGGCAACGGTGTCGAGTTACATTCAAGATATTTTAAGGCAAGAAGACATTTTTTTCAAGGATTTCAAAATTTCAAGTCATTTTGGTGATCAACGATGAGTTTAAAGGGATACAATTATTGACTACAAGAGGACTTTAATATTATAGACACCAGTTGGAGGGAAATGTATAATCCAGACTCATTGAGAAAAACATACCTGTAGTGGCGTTTCTGCAAAATTATATTACGTTTTGTGACATTATCAAAGTGAAATGTCCAGTGGGTGGCACTAAAAGCGTGATCTGTTTTATCTGAAGATGTATCTGGGAATGTTTTATTATGTAGGTTGTTGTACGTATCACGACAGTTCTGTATTGAGTAGTGCTTAAAGGTTAATGCTTAAATAACGCACCACTTACACTAAACCCTAAACACTAAACCCGATAGTGTTAACAAAAACAAACGTGGGATAAAAACCCATTTTCTGAAGCAACATGCCATTTTAGCACCATCACTTGTACCTGAGCGCTTCACATCACGACTGCACTGCTGCAAGTTTACTACGCCAGAAAAGACAAACAAATAGAGCTGGTTATGTGATGCAAACCTCAAAATTTTCAAATCATGCACTATGGTAAAAGTGTTTTGAGATCATAAAACAGTATTTTGCAAGGGACCACGTGAAAAGAAGTCTTTATTAACTCTTTCCCCACCAGCGTTTAAAAAAAAAAAAGTTGCCAGCCACCGTCAGCGTTTTTGATCATTTTTACAAAGGTTTCATGGACAGAATATTTTGTTGTGTGAATGTCTAAACATGCATTATATATCAAAATAAAGAACAGATCCTCTGCATTCATGCATTCTTTTTTATCAACACTTGAATGTGGGCAAGTTTCATAAAAAAAAAAAGCAACATTCAGCAAAAAGCTGAGAAAAAGCGTTTTTGGCAAAGACTACATCCAGATCAGATTCAGAACGATGATCAAAACACAGATGGAGGAGATCGAGTCCATCAACACCCCTAACGCTTGTACAGTCGTTAACCCTTCCTGGGTCGACATTTCATTCAGCAAAATTACGCAGTTTTGATTTATATGTCGTTTAAAACTAATGATTGCGTTATTTTTCATATGCATCTGCTTACATGTGATAATGCGTGTTTCTGCATCTTCTTCACATGTGTTTTGATCAGGAGATTCAGTTCTCTTTCAGAAGATGTGTAACAGCGCCCCCTGCCGTATAACAGTGAAAACACAGAAATATCCATCAATGGCGGGGAAAGAGTTAATCAATAATCTGCCCTTACAATTCAGTGCTTGCTGTATTACTGTCTCTATTGTTAATTTCAGATGGAAACTGCAATGATTTGCATGTATTGGTAGTTTTATTTAATTTTTTTAAAAATTCGTTTTGCGTTTTGCGAAAAATTTTGGTAGAGGTTCGTTTTTCCAGTGATCCTTAGTTGGAAGTGTATTCTATGTCTTTAATTGCCACAGCTTCCAAACACAACATATATTTTCAGCAGATTTTTTACAATATTGGACATTACTGGAGATAATATTGGATTATGTTTTCAATCACGTTACAAATAAGCTTTGTGATTGCATTTTCTTTAAATCACCATAAAGCTATAACTTGAGTTGGTCAAGCCTGTTTTTGTGGATCCGCACAGCAGATCAGAGACTGTACATCACATTTAATGCCAGGTGTTGTTTACTGTTCAACAGGTCTGGATTAAACCATCACTAGGAACTGTGCCAGTCAGAGACACACTCAAATAATCAGCCCGTTTATCGACTTAATAACAACATCATTATAATCACTATATTATAAACAGTAAACAACAATCTTACACAAAACGTCTGTTGAATTTATGTGGAAAAGGCTTTCTTTAAAAGGTAAACTATATTAAAATATATTCATTGGGGGGAACAAATCCAGTTTTGATACTTTCTCTCATTAAGTTACTATAAGGAAACGGTATCGGCTTTTTTTTTTTCTTTTTTTTTTAACGCTTAGAAAGCAAACATTTCTAAACTAATGTCCCTTAATACTCTGAATGCAGATTTACCCGTGGAAGATTTACCCGGTGACGACAAAGCAGCTCCAGAAAACACTTCATGAGTCTAAAACACACAACATTACATGTACAGTCGTAGAGGTTGTAAAATACTCACTGTGTTCCTCATTTTGAGCGAGTTAACGTGAACATTTTGTCTCGCACAAGCGATGCCATACGCCGAACAGAAGAGCCCTGATGGAGATAGAGTTATTCTGGGCCACTGCTTCAGACTTCATTTGCTTAATCTTTTCTCGCTTGTAATCTCAGCAACCAGGGCTGGTGTGTGTGTGTGTGTGTGTGTGTGTGTGTGTGTGTGTGTGTGTGTGTGTGTGTGTGTGTGTGTGAGATGAGATGAACACGCTAGTTTAAGCTCATCACCCGAACACACCTTCACTTGTGTAAGAGTAAAGACCTCACTGATCTATAGCAACACAAGAAATAACACGGTAAGTTTGAAAACTCAGCTGCTCAATGGCCTTTCAAATATTATTCAGTAGGCTATTCTTTACTCTAACTGCAACAAACGGACGAGGTGAATAAACAAATGTTCTTAAGTCCACAATATTAGTGTAAACACTTATATAACTTATGTATGATGACTCTTACTGAAATATGACTGTCAAAAATAATCAAATTCTGTATTTATCTCTACATTAAAAACTATAACTTCATAGACAGTGAAAGCATTATACTATAATATCAAGAAAATTGATTTATTTTCATAAACTGTAATCCATTACAATTTCATGATGATAAACGAGGACATGCAAGTCAATTAAAACGTTTCCCCCATTAATTCATCAGTAAACATGATTAAATCAGTATAAAACATGGCATGTTCTTCCATCATCTGCATGTGTTAGTTCGGTTCTCCTGGTTCTTTTGCTCTGGAACAAAAAAGAAAATGATATTTTTTAGCCCTGGTTCGCTTATCATTCACACTGTTATTTTAACTCTTTCCCCGCCAGCGTTTTTTTTATTTTAGTTTTTTTTTATTTAAAGTTGCCAACTTTAGCGTATTTGACCATTTTCACAAAAGTTTCATGGCCCCCAGAATATTTTCTTGTATGAATATCTGAACATGAACAGACCCTCTGCTTTTAAACAAACAAAGAAAAAATATATATGTTCATGCATTCTTTTTTAATCAACTCTTGAATGTGGGTAAGTTTAATAAAAAAATTTTATTGTGCAAAAAGCTGAGAAAAATCAAAGATTAAATCTGGATCATATTAGTAGCCTATATTCGGAGTAGATCGAGTTCATCAACAGGTTCACAGTCGTTAACCCTTCATGGGTCAACATTTCATCCAGTAACGTTGATTTATATGCTGTATAATGTTGATTATCGCATCATTTTACACATGCATCTGCTTACATATTAGATCCTCTTTTCTGCGTCTTCTCCACGTGTGTTTTGATCAGGAGATTCTGTTCTCTTTCAGAAGATGTGTAACAGCGCCCCCTGCCGTATAACAGAGGAAACACGACAAGATGAAACATTCTGTCAATGGCGAGTAAAGAGTTAACACGCAGTTACAAAACAAAAGAAATGTGTTTTATGACGTATATATTTGATAACAGAACTTACCAAACATGCTAAACACTGCTGAGCTAATGAGCTCGTTCTATGTGTGAACATATGATGATGTCCTGACCAGCTGAGAACTCGTGAGGAGATTAGAAAGTGTGTAAAGGAGTCACAACAATCCCTCCGGTAAACACACACGAGGATCTGCTGTGAGAGATGTCCTGTGCTTCTCTCATCATGTATGCTGAGATATTCTTCTGGAATGTGTGTGTCTATATTTAACCCTTTGCAGTTTTCCAGGCGCCGGCTTCAGATCCCTGAGCGAGCATTGCTTATACTGGGAAAACATCCAAGACATGTTAGGGATAAACATAGAATTTGTTTGATATGTCTGTGGACCCACAAATGTACATGCATGGATAACATGAAGCCTTGCTGTGTTACACGATCTTTCTGACACTCTCACGGCAGAACATTTGGGGTTGAATAAAACCAAAACTGCGTATTTAAAAATGTTGATTTTTCTTTAACGGGTTCTTTAAAAGCGGAACAATAAATGCTTTATCTCGTAACCGATTGCATGACTTTGTCTTACAGCGAACCCTTGTGGATTCCAGTTTACCAGGGATTGTAAAGTTTGATAACTTTTCTCTGCTCATGTCATTAATAACTCGGTTCTGTCGACACTGGATCTCCACATTTGTCCAACTTTGGTGTTGCATAATTCAACTTTCCCAGTATGTTGATTTACAACACAATTCCGTAACTCTAGCGTGACGCTTGGTGCTCTTTTTTTATATTGCCCTTTTTTCTATCACATATTTTATTAATAACCATAAATTAGGAATCATTCAAAAGCTAAACCCTCAATATTCATTTTGAGGAAACCATTGTGAAATCTTATATTGTGAAACGGTACTTTAAATTCCTTTTAGCGGCTCCTCGAGTGGGCGGAGTCATGTTTCATTTTACAAAACTCACTGCACTATTTTATAATCAAAACCTTTTCTAATCTTGACAAAATACATATCGATGGAAAGGTCTGAGACTCTGGGTTCCATATTTGGTAATTGTTTTTCTGAAAGAAGTGATATTGTGACAGAAATGTATACATTTGTGACAGGAGAACCCATAATAACCTCAGTGGAATCAGTGTGACATCCGGTGGATATTTTTGGAAAATCGGCAAAACAAAATCTCATAGGAATTTTTGTGACATCAACTTCAAATTTTGAACAAAACTTGAATAGACATATGGCTTTGATTTCATGGCATTTTCAGAGTAAAAAATATTTAGTAAAATCTATGTTGTGTATAAAATAAAAAGTACATTTGCTTTATGTTCTGCACCACTGGGATGATTGAATGCAGATTGATAGTTTCTTAAATTATTATAAACCTCATTGATATTAAGCAGCACTTTCTCTTCCTCGCACAGCACTGGTGTTGTATGTTGTATAGTGTTTAATAATCAGTAAAGATAAATGAAAACATGCACAACATCAGTACTCATTTTATAACTGCCAAAACTAACGACAGTTCGGCAGAATTGGTTATTTTCATAACAAACATAAACAAATGAAAAGTAAAGTGACAAAGCTGATATAATTATAAAAAAATAAAAAAATAAACACAAGAGCGCCCCCTAAAGACAGTGTGTGGAATGCCATGTGTGGGTGTAATGAATGTCAGGTGTTTAAATGATTAATAAATATAAATGACAAGTCTGTATAGATTTCATATAACGTAAAGTCTATTTTCATACATCACATATTCACCCTAAAACATTACACAATGATTGGCCATCTCAGAAGCTTGATCTTTAAAGGGATAGTTCACTTTGAAATTAAATTTTGGTATGTTTTAGCTTACCTCAAGGGCATCCAAGATGTAGGTGTCTTTTTTTCCGCAGTAGTTTCAATTTTGATATTTTTAGGTCAAACCGTTCTTGTCTGTCAGTCAAATAATGCAGGTTTATGGTCACCGCCTCAAAGAGCATGCACAGAGTCCAAATTAAACAATTAGATATATACACTAGATGTCGCCTTGGCTACGGTTTCGTTCCAATGAACTGCAGTAGCCAAGGCGACATCTAGTGTATATATCTATACCCGCCCGCGCCCTCAGATCATTTGGACGTGGCTGTGTTCAAGAGGTAACAACGATATAAATACTGTTCGTTTTCTCACACAAACCGCTCGTTTCGTGTCTTAGGCCATCAATGTGTACTTATGATGGGGAATTGTTTAATTTGGACGACGGGGAATTGTTTAATTTGGACTCTGTGCATGCTGTTTGAGACAGTGACCATAGACCTGCATTATATGACTGACAGACAAGAACGGTTTGACCTAAAAATATCAAAATTGAAACTACTGCGGAAAAAAAGACACCTACATCTTGGATGCCCTTGAGGTAAGCTAAAACATACCAACATTTTATTTCAAAGTGAACTATCCCTTTAATAAAAGAAGATGAAACTGAAAGTGACTCCGCCCACCGCTGTGTGTGATTACAGTGACTCCGCCCACAAGTGTGTGATTACAGTGATTCCGCCCACCGCTGTGTGTGATTACAGTGACTCCGCCCACCGGTGTGTGATTACAGTGACTCCGCCCACCGGTGTGTGTTTACAGTGACTCCGCCCACCGGTGTGTGTTTACAGTGACTCCGCCCACCACTGTGTGTGATTACAGTGACTCCGCCCACCGGTGTGTGTTTACAGTGACTCCGCCCACCGGTGTGTGATTACAGTGACTCCGCCCACCGGTGTGTGTTTACAGTGACTCCGCCCACCGCTGTGTGTGATTACAGTGACTCCGCCCACCAGTGTGTGATTACAGTGATTCCGCCCACCGCTGTGTGTGATTACAGTGACTCCGCCCACCGGTGTGTGTTTACAGTGACTCCGCCCACTGGTGTGTTCACAGTGACTCTGCCCACCGGTGTCTGATTGGTCAAACTGACGGAGAAACCTGTCTGATAACAGAAGACGGGTGTTGTTGGCTTTTGTTTACTCTCTTTTCTCATCGAGTTTATTTGAAATAAAAATTAAGAAAATTATGAAAAGGGGAAATAAAGTGCCTAATGGGTATTTATCAGTATTTATAATGTATTACTGTTAAGCTGCTTTTAAGGAATCTGTATTAAATAAAGTGATAAATAAACGTGAATTGAACTGATTTTGTGAGTGTCTATGCTGTACTAATAAAAAAGTAACGGAAAGGGAAAATATTTATGTTTTTACACGTGTGTGTGTGTGTGTCACTATTCTTTATGTGCAAGTCCCCTGGACCAGACTGTATTCCTGCCGAGCTCCTGAAGGAAGGAAATAGCAAGAAGATATTCCCCAACGATGGAAGGGGAAATTTTGTCCCACTATATAAAAACAAGGGTGATTGGTCTATCTGTGAAAATAGTAGGGGGATCTCACTTCTTTCAGCTGCAGGTAAAGGTCATGCTCCATCGACTGGTCAATGCCTGAAGATCTCCTGCCAGAATCCCACAGTGGATTCAGAGCAGGTCTGAGAACAGTGGAGAGAGTTGCAGGAGAAATGTCGTGAGCAACATAAGAACTTGTTCACTGCTTTTGTGGATCTTTCCAAGGCTTTTGAGACTGTACATCGTGACCTCTTATGGAAAGTGCTTTTGCATTTTGGATGCTCTGTAAAGTTTACCACAGTCTTGCTACAGTTTCATGATGGGATGACCGCCAAAGTAACATTGGGTGGACTAGAATCGGCACACTTTGCAGTAGGTAGTGGAGTAAGGCAGGGTTGTGTTCTTGCACCTGTCTTGTTTAACATCTTCTCACTGTGTGTTACAAAGCTGCTGTATAAAGAGATGGAGATGGACTCTTTAACATCAGGAGGCTCCAGCAGTCACTAAGCTTGAGTTGGTTCGCGTGCTGGAATTGCAGTGTGGATGATTGTGCCCTAGTGTCACATACTCCAGAAGATCTACAGTCCACTCTTAAAGCTGCTGTTAGGGCGCACAGCAGGATGGGCTTAGATGTGAATATCAAGAAAACAGAAGTCCTCTGTCAGTGGTCATTGGATCCCCTACAAAAACCTCCAGGATTTACTCTTCATGATTCCCCGTGCCACACTTCAGATATCTTGGCAGTTATTTATCTGGTGATTGTAGATATTCAGCACAGGATCAGTCAGGCTGCATCTTCATCCGGGAGACGGAGGAAAAGAGCGTTCAGCAATACTGAGTTACATCTACACACAAAGATGGCTGTTTATCGGGCAAATCGAGATGGCTTGGTCATGTTGTGAGAATGCCGCCAAGTCGCTTCCACGTGAGATCATGTACGGGCAATTACATCTTGGCTCCCGATTTGCAAGAGGCCAAAAAAAGAGGCTGAAAGACCAACTAAAAGGCTTTCTTAAGAAGTGTGTGATAAAGCCCACATCCCTGGAAACCAGTGCAGCGAATCACACACTCCAAAGTCCAGAGTTATGAAGACAGGAGAAGTGAACATCGCCTGACTAAACGACATCAGAGAAAGCAGGCCATGTGAGTGTGTGTGTGCCATGCGTGTGTGCGAGTGTGTGTGCCATGCGTGTGTGCGAGTGTGTGTGTGCCATGTGTGTGTGTGCGAGTGTGTGTGTGAGTGTGTGTGTGCCATGTGTGTGTGCGAGTGTGTGTGTGCGAGTGTGTGTGTGCCATGTGTGTGTGCCATGTGTGTGTGCCATGCGTGTGTGCGAGTGTGTGTGTGTGCGAGTGTGTGTGTGCCATGTGTGTGTGTGCGAGTGTGTGAGTGTGTGTGTGCCATGTGTGTGTGCGAGTGTGTGTGTGCGAGTGTATGTGTGCGAGTGTGTGTGTGCCATGCGTGTGTGCGAGTGTGTGTGTGTGCCATGCGTGTGCCATGCGTGTGTGCGAGTGTGTGTGTGCCATGTGTGTGTGTGTGCGAGTGTGTGTGTGAGTGTGTGTGTGTGCCATGTGTGTGTGCGAGTGTGTGTGTGCGAGTGTGTGTGTGCCATGCGTGTGTGTGTGCCATGCGTGTGTGCGAGTGTGTGTGTGCCATGCGTGTGCCATGCGTGTGTGTGTGCGAGTGTGTGTGTGAGTGTGTGTGTGCCATGTGTGTGTGCGAGTGTGTGTGTGCGAGTGTATGTGTGCGAGTGTGTGTGTGCCATGCGTGTGTGCGAGTGTGTGTGTGTGCCATGCGTGTGCCATGCGTGTGTGCGAGTGTGTGTGTGCCATGTGTGTGTGTGTGCGAGTGTGTGTGTGAGTGTGTGTGTGCCATGTGTGTGTGCGAGTGTGTGTGTGCGAGTGTGTGTGTGCCATGCGTGTGTGTGTGCCATGCGTGTGTGCGAGTGTGTGTGTGCCATGCGTGTGCCATGCGTGTGTGCGAGTGTGTGTGTGCCATGCGAGTGTGTGTGTGCGAGTGTGTGTGTGCGAGTGTGTGTGTGCCATGCGTGTGTGCGAGTGTGTGTGTGCCATGCGTGCGTGCGAGTATGTGTGTGCCATGAGTGTGTGTGTGCGAGTGTGTGTGTGCCATGCGTGTGTGCGAGTGTGTGTGTGCCATGCGTGTGTGCGAGTGTGTGTGTGCCATGAGTGTGTGTGTGCCATGCTTGTTCCTGCCACCTTCAGACATTCAGGAGAAACTTTTATATGCCCTGTCTGTGAAAGACAGTGTGTGTCCCGCATCGTACTAATCAGTCCTCAGAGAACCCACACATTATAGGAGAAGTCATCACTGGACGACGATGGACAACACAGAAGAAGAAGAAGAAGAAGAAGAAGAAGAAGAAGAAGAGGTGCTGCAAATGTGGAACTTGTTTGATAAACAGGAACATTGGTGTGAAGCTTCTCTGGGACGTGTGTGTGAAACACATTTACACACATACACACACAAACACACATTCATACACACAAACACACACACACACACACATTCATACACGCACAAACACACACATACACACACATTCATACACACACAAACACACATTCATACACACAAACACACATTCATACACACACAAACATTTATACAAACACAAACATTCATACACACACAAACACATTCATACACGCACAAACACACACATACACACACATTCATACACACACAAACACACATTCATACACACAAACACACATTCATACACACACAAACATTTATACAAACACAAACATTCATACACACACAAACACATTCATACACGCACAAACACACACATACACACACATTCATACACACATTCATACACACACAAACACACATTCATACACACACAAACACATTCATACACACACAAACATTTATACAAACACAAACATTCATACACACACACACACAAACATACATACACACAAAAACACACATTCATACACAAACATACATTCATACACACACAAACACATTCATACACACTCAAACACACACATACACACACAAACACACATATACGCACTCAAACACACACACACACACACACACACACACACACATACACATTCATACACACACAAACTGGATCTGTATCAACACAGTTACGTTACAAACAGACAGAAACACTTATTCTTTTACAATATTAATTTTAGTCAGTGTTCCTGTTACAATCAGTTACATTTATAGATTTACTCCACTAACACACACCAGTAACAAAAGAATCCGTGTGTGTCAGAGATATTTATAGATGTAAGTGTGTAAATGAGTGTGAGGAATATCTGGTTGTGTCATTGAGCGACTATACAGTGTGTGTGTGTGTGTGTGTGTGTGTGTGTCTATATTTATCATCAGCACAACTGGACTGGGATTGAGAACGAGCTTATGAACCTGATAAAGCCTGGAGACACATATTTACAGGATTACACATTCCTCACACACACACACACACACACACAGTGTGTGTGTGTGTGTGTGTGTGTGTGTGTGTGTGTGTGTGTGTGTGCGTGAGTGTGTGTGTGTGTGTGTGTGTATTGCGCTCGAGTACGCCAGAACGAGTCAGTGAAGCGGGAAAAACGCCAGAACGAGTCAGTGAAGCGGGGAAAACGCCAGAACGAGTCAGTGAAGCGGGAAAACGGGAAAAACGCCAGAACGAGTCAGTGAAGCGGGAAAAACGCCAGAACGAGTCAGTGAAGCGGGAAAACCGCCAGAACGAGTCAGTGAAGCGGGAAACACGCCAGAACGAGTCAGTGAAGCGGGAAACACGCCAGAACGAGTCAGTGAAGCGGGAAAAACGCCAGAACGAGTCAGTGAAGCGGGAAACACACCAGAACGAGTCAGTGAAGCGGGAAAACCGCCAGAACGAGTCAGTGAAGCGGGAAACACACCAGAACGAGTCAGTGAAGCGGGAAACACACCAGAACGAGTCAGTGAAGCGGGAAAACCGCCAGAACGAGTCAGTGAAGCGGGAAACACACCAGAACGAGTCAGTGAAGCGGGAAACACACCAGAACGAGTCAGTGAAGCGGGAAAACCGCCAGAACGAGTCAGTGAAGCGGGAAACACACCAGAACGAGTCAGTGAAGCGGGAAAAACGCCAGAACGAGTCAGTGAAGCGGGAAACACACCAGAACGAGTCAGTGAAGCGGGAAAAACGCCAGAACGAGTCAGTGAAGCGGGAAACACACCAGAACGAGTCAGTGAAGCGGGAAAACCGCCAGAACGAGTCAGTGAAGCGGGAAACACACCAGAACGAGTCAGTGAAGCGGGAAAAACGCCAGAACGAGTCAGTGAAGCGGGAAACACACCAGAACGAGTCAGTGAAGCGGGAAACACACCAGAACGAGTCAGTGAAGCGGGAAAACCGCCAGAACGAGTCAGTGAAGCGGGAAACACACCAGAACGAGTCAGTGAAGCGGGAAAAACGCCAGAAGGAGTCAGTGAAGCGGGAAACACGCCAGAACGAGTCAGTGAAGCGGGAAACACGCCAGAACGAGTCAGTGAAGCGGGAAAAACGCCAGAACGAGTCAGTGAAGCGGGAAACACACCAGAACGAGTCAGTGAAGCGGGAAACACACCAGAACGAGTCAGTGAAGCGGGAAAACCGCCAGAACGAGTCAGTGAAGCGGGAAACACACCAGAACGAGTCAGTGAAGCGGGAAAACCGCCAGAACGAGTCAGTGAAGCGGGAAAAGAGCCTCCTCAAACAGTTAAAAACGCCAGAACGAGTCAGTGAAGCGGGAAAACCGCCAGAACGAGTCAGTGAAGCGGGAAAAGAGCCTCCTCAAACAGTTAAAAACGCCAGAACGAGTCAGTGAAGCGGGAAAAGAGCCTCCTCAAACAGTTAAAAACGCCAGAACGAGTCAGTGAAGCGGGAAAACCGCCAGAACGAGTCAGTGAAGCGGGAAAACACCAGAACGAGTCAGTGAAGCGGGAAAAGAGCCTCCTCAAACAGTTAAAAACGCCAGAACGAGTCAGTGAAGCGGGAAACACGCCAGAACGAGTCAGTGAAGCGGGAAAACACCAGAACGAGTCAGTGAAGCGGGAAACACGCCAGAACGAGTCAGTGAAGCGGGAAAACACCAGAACGAGTCAGTGAAGCGGGAAACACGCCAGAACGAGTCAGTGAAGCGGGAAAACGCCAGAACGAGTCAGTGAAGCGGGAAAAACGCCAGAACGAGTCAGTGAAGCGGGAAAAACGCAAGATCTAGAAACGCGTTCTTCAAAAGTTCAACTTACAAGCATCGCGTGTTCAGAACGTGACGTCACGCACGAACGCGCTCACACTGAACAACAATGGAGAAGTAGCACAGAAGAGAAGTGTGTGTGTGTGTGTGTGTGTGTGAACCGGGAAGTTTTACCTCGAGCACGAACATCATTTACACACAATACAGCAGAATAGAGTTCAGATCAATAGAGTTTGACTCCAGGAGGTATTCATTTGAACAAAGCAACAAACACAATATTATGCTTTCCTTTTAATTTTCAAAAATACAAAAACAAAACAAAGAAAAAAATAAAAATAAACACAAATTGATTCTGTAAGGGTTTTACTGTACAGTTCATTTTACACTGACAATATTTACAGTAGAAAGTCAGGATGGGACATTTGCTGGTCTTTAGAGAGCATTGCACCAGAATTATTATTATCATTAGTGTTTGTGTCCTGCTTTACCGAAAGAGAAAGATTGTACATTTTGTAATAATAAACGAACAAAACTCAAATTATGCTTTAATTTTTTTTACATTTTATTTCAGCTCTAATTACATTTTCATTGATCGAAAGCTAAAAATAATTCATCTAAAATAAGTCTTTCTAGAGAGCATTGCACCAGAATTTCTATTGTCGTTAGTGTTTTTGTCCTGCTTTTTAGAAAGAGAAAGATTGTACATTTTGAAACTCAAATGTATGCTTTAATGCTGCCGTCTGAATGGGTTCGGCTGTAAAAGTGTTCAGTTCACTAACTTAAAAAAATTGAGTAAACCCGTTGCCTTACATTTATTAAGTAAATAAACATAATGCCTAATTGAAAAAATTAAGTTGTGTGAACTTGACAATTCCACATTACTTAATTATTTTGATTAAGCATTACGTTTATTTGCTCTAGGCAACAGGTTTCCTCAATTCCTCAAACGTTAAGACAACTGATCACTTTATACAGTGTGAAAGCAACTGAAAGGCCTCTGAAATCTCAGCTCTACGGGGAATTACATTTTCATTGATCGAAAGCTAGAAATAATTCATCAAGTTGGATTCAGGTTTAATCAAAAAGAGCCCAGAATTTGCTGGACACTTTCTAGAGAGCATCGCACCAGAATCTTTATTGTCATTAATGTTTATTTGTCCTGCTTTACTGAAAGAGAAAGATTGTAGATTTTGAAACTCAAATTATACTTTATTGCTGCCGTTTGAAAACAATTGAAGGGCCTCTGAAGTCTCAGCTCTACGGGGAATTGATCAAAAGCTAGAAATAATTCATCAAGTGTGATTCAGTTTTTCTCTAAACCAGCCCAGAAACTCTCAGGAATGAGTGTAATAATACACAGCGTTGCTGGCGTCAGACAGAGCGGTGGAGATCAGATCAGGCCCTTGAGGAACATGAGGAACATGAGGAACCCCGTAAACCAGATACTCATCCGCCATCGGACCCGGATCAGGATCAGGATCAGGCATGTTGTGTTTGAGTGAGGATTCCTCGTACTGACGCTTGGAGAACACATCTACAGTCGAAGGGAACGCGTGATGAGAAGAAGAGTTATAAACACAGAGACTCTCGTTATAAAGCTGCTGTGTGTCAGTCATCAGACTGAGCTGCGGATCGGTGTGTGTGTAGACGGTGTGTGTGTCGCTGTGCTCCTGAAAGTGTGTGTATCTGCATGATGACTGGTGTCCGGTGAATCCCATCGGAGTCGAGCTGAAGGTCTCGAACGCTTGGCTCTCGAAGTACGCGGGAAAACCCGGATCGGCCGGACCGGACCGCAGGAACGCAGAGTCCAGGCGTTTCACTCGTTTCACCGGTTTGCGACGACGGGGACGATATTTGTAGTTGGGATGATCTTGCATGTGTTTCGCTCGCAGGCGTTCGGCCTCCTCCACGAACGGGCGCTTCTCCAAAACCGGCAACGACTTCCACGACTTACCTAGAAATAACAGGAGAGTCCGGATAATAACAGGAGAGTCCGGATAATAATGCATTTCAGAGGCTTTTAAATGAGTGGATAACACTTTACAATAAGGTTCATTAGCTAACTAATATGGACTAACAATAAGCAATATATTTGCTGTTCATTGTTTGTTCGTGTTTGTAACTAATGTTAAGAAATACAACCTTTGATTTTAACGTATTAGTAAACGCTGAAATTAACATTAATGAAGATTAATAAATGCTGTAGAAATGTGGTTCATTCTTAGTTCATGTTAACTAATGAACCTTATTGTAAAGTGTTATCATTAGTGCTTGATTCTCTACACTGTAAAAGTGATCAGCTGACTGAACTTAAAAAAAGTGAGGAAACCTGTTGCCTTGAAATTAAGTAAATAAACTTCATGCGTAATTTAAAAAAAATGTTGTTATGTGGAATTGTAAACTTTTCTCATAACTCAATTATGTAAGTTGACAAGTCCACATAACTCAATTTTTTCAATTACGCATGGTTTATTTTGTTTAAGTTGAAGTTCACTTTTTTAAGTTAAATCAACTCATCACAGTTTACAGTGTACACATCTCCAATGTAAAAAAAATAAAACGTAAAAAAAAGTAGCTGCCGTAAAGTTTTACGTACAATCAACTTGGTTGTTTAATTTAAATTACATTAAACTGACTTAAAACATGAGTTGAATCTTGTTTTAAAAAGTTGAAATCTGTTTAACTCATTTTGGTGAGTTAAAGCAACAGAAACATATGATGTCTCAAATTATTGATCATTTCATTTTTTACAGTGAAAATTAAGCAAAATATCAAGATAAAGAGCAGGATAAAAAAAACTGTTCCAGAATGTGTGTCTTTTATTACAATTACTGATAAATCATTTGATTCCACATGCAAATCACATTATTATAAAACAACTAAATATTATATTTGAACTGTCAGCATTGCTTATTCACTAACAACTGGTTTAACTTAGAAGCTGTATCGATTCACAGCTTAAAAAGGTATGAAAATGTTTCTGGTCAAATGTAGCCTAAGTAATACCACACACAATATTGCACTATAAAAGAGTGTAGAAACTGTTGCATGAAATATTTTAAACATTTTTCACTCATGAAACGAGCTGTAGGCTGCATCTCACTTTACACATTCATGTCGAATGATATTAATATATGACATTAGATTCTCCTTTTATTTCACCTTGGGTCAATGATAAACTGAGTATGGCAAAGTCTGCGTTCTTGTTTTATTTTGATGCATATTTCCCACATTACTATTTTTAAAGCTGCGCATTTATATGCAATTTGACTTTGAACAATCCAGCCTGGAAGTAATAATGAAGACAAAGCTTGAATATGTGATTTGAATAATTCTGTTTTTGAACATCAGCTGCTGATTTAATGAACCTCTCTCTGTTTAGTAAAATAACAGACGTGTCTCTACTCACCGAGTATTTTGCTGAGCTCTGCGTTGTGCAGGTCCGGGTTTTTCAGCGCGAGCCTCTTCCTCTCATCTTTCGCCCAAACCATGAACGCGTTCATCGGCCTGCGGACGCGCGCCTCGCTCTTTCCGCGCGCGGGAGTCTCGCGCTTCGCTTTGGCGTCCGAGAGCGCGTGTAGCGCGTCCACCTCCGGCCACGCGCACTGCAGCGCGCCGGGCATCATGACTGAGCTCGTGCCTCGGCTCAGGCTCGGGTCAGGCTCGGCTCGTCACTGGCGTATCCCGCATCGGGACTGCTCATCTCCTACACGCGGCGCGCGCGTTTCTCTGGTGATCACCGGTGATAAACTAGACTGTGTGTGGCCTGGAAACTTCCTTCACTGAATGTCCTCTGCTAGGTTCTCTTTGCTGAGCGCATACAGTATATTCAGCTGTAAGGTCAGAAGTGCACACAGCTTTAAACTCCACCAATAGTGACCCGTGTGGGCGGACCGAACCGAGCCGGGGAAGGTGTGAGAGATCCGCGTTCACAAACACTGCGCGTTCACAGCGATTCTTCCCCCGGGACATTTCACTTTTCGGCAGGACTTTATATTCAAAGAATACAAAGCATGTGAATAATCACATCAGCTGACATAGCATATGTTTTGTGCATAGTGAAAAGTTCTTATGGTTCCCGTTTGCGCGTTTGTTTATGACTAAAATGCGTTGCATAGCTTGTGATTTAACTTTTACTCAAGCATTATACACACTTTTATTTTATTTCTAGGAGGCATATGCTTAAAACCAATGTGTTAGTATGTGTTAAGACCCTTTTTATTTGTCATGATGATAAAAAAGTTCGAGCGTAAAAGCATGTGAATAGTAAATCAGCCCGATCTCATGATTCACCATGCACAACACATATGCTATGTCAGGGGAAGTGCGTATCTATAGCATGAATTTTATTTCTCGTGCCATTTATACGCCACAAATAGTTTTTGCGTGCATATGATACACACACACCCCTAATTCTACCCAAGGGGTTTACAGTGCGTATCATTTGCACGCAAAAACTATTTTTGGCGTATAAATGGCACGAGAAATAAAATTCATGCTATAGATACGCACTTTCATGAGATCGTGTTGGAATAATCACATCACCTGACAAAGCATATGTTTTGTGCAGGGTGAAAAGTTCTTAGTGCTTCTGTTTGCGAGTGTTTATTTAACTTTTGCTCAAGGACTAGAAACTTTTATTTTCTCTTCAAGCATAAAGACTTTAAAAAGATGGACTTACATCATAGCTATTCTACATAGGCCTATTATTTAAAGAAGCTAAATTAAGAGTTTGGCCGCAAACGCGAAAAATAATATTCATCGCTAAGTGGACGTGAAATTGTAAAGCGATTTAACTTTTAATTCGCGAACGTTTAATCGTTGGTTGTCGCGTATTAAGAGTTAAATGTTTGCATTACGGATGCGATAAATGTTTGGTTTAGGATTAATATCCTGCCAGAAGATTTAACCTGAATTTGCAGACAGTAGGAGGAGGATTGTCACACACTGATAATGAAGAGAAAGGTGTTGCATTGTATTCAGTGAAGGAACTCTCATGCCTTTGAATTAAGAGGTATAGTCGCTGAATATTAAGTAGTTGTTATGTAATGCGATAGTCTTCTTCAAACTTGAACTGGCTTTACTTACAGTACAAAACAGCGAGTGATATTTAAAATCTTGAGTTTAAAACGAGACTGTACAGTGTTTGGTTTAAACATATCTAATGCAATGTATATTAATAATATTAATATAAATTATTTTAACATTAAAAACAGCAATATTATCAGACCCCAATATTCAATAAATAGTTTGTTGCCTCAGTAAAGGGTAATACAAGGCTTGTTGAGGCTTATTGCTTAAATGAACGCTGTAAAATGTGCATGCAAATGGTAAATGTTCACGTTTTGAGAACTAGCATGTCCCTGTCTGCTCGTGTGCCGTGTTACTGGAGCAATTGGGAACTTTACTAAAACCACATCCTATTTCTGGTCAGCTTGATTTGAATTTTTTTACTCCCTAACTCTTTGTGTTATAATGGCTTAGAAGAGCATCATAGACATAAGCCGCTCCGCATGTAACGCCCTCCATACTAGCACTGTAATACATCAACTATTTGACTTGTGAAGAACCAGTGGGCCATATGTGTGTGTGTGTGTGTGTGTGTGTGTGTGTGTGTGTGTGTGTGTGTGGTGAGTGCGAACACATATACAGCTTCCGTCTGACTCATGTAAAGTCCCCCGGCACACAGGAGCCAGTGCTATTGTGTAATTCCCCACAAAGGCCTGCCTGGCGACAGTGTGTGCGTTTATTCATAAATGTGAGTCTGTGTGTAGAGCTGTCTGTGCATGGGGGACAGGGTGTGTGTGTGTGTGTGTGTGTGTGTGTGTGTGTGTGTGTGTGTGTGTGTGTGTGTGTGTGTGTGTCTGAAGGCTCCAACGCCAAGGACAGGAAGCAGTTTGTGAGGGACAGGAAATGCAGGCTGAAGCACTATAGTCTAGATAAGGGTGAGAGACCTCTCCCATACAGACACACACACACACACACACACACATGTACACACTCATATAAACGTGGACATTTTATAAACTTTTAATGTTTTTATACACATCTAGTTGAACGTACTAAAACATAACCCAGACAACGTTTCACATTTTTCCAACAAAACAAGTTTTTTTAATACAATTTTCTCGAATAAGGACATCCCTAAAGGGAGGCTACAAATTTGTCCCCAAAGTTGGTACACACACCCCTCACTCCATCCCAGTCTCCCCTCCGCCTGGTGCCCTACAAACATGTTAACACTCCAAAAAAAAAAAAAAAAGAGCTATAAATGCATAACGGGACCCGGTGTTATGAAGGCCAGTAATAGAGAGAGAACCCAAATCAGGCTCGACGTCGATATGATGATCTCAGGTTTATTTATATAGCACATTTCATACACTATGGTAATTCAAAGTGCTTTACACAGAAATGAATTAAAATAATCACAAAATAAAAGCAAGGAAAATTAAAACGGTTATAAAATAAATAAAAAGAGATATGAAGATTATACAGGTATAAAAGGAATTAAAAGAGTAAAAAGATGATACACAGATAAACTTCTCATCTGGCGAAACACCAGTGTATCATATTTTTCACAGCTCCCAGTTTTAATGTGAGATTTTCCCATGTTGATTGTACTCTGTCTGTGGTGTTCTTTTGGCGCGCTTAAGTAATCTATTGTACGTCTTCAATAGATCCGATTTTTCCCTAAAATCGGACAGGAAGAGTTTAAGGAAAGTGATCCTGCGATGATCTGGACCCCATCCAGAACACGATTTCAACCACAAGCTCCCCTTAGATTTATAAAAGCCCCCCCAAGTCGTGTGTCCTGGCGCCGGGACTGACCCGAACGCAGGAGAGGCGGGTGGGCTTGTTTTGAGGGTCAGAGCCAGTAGTGCACACCAAACCAATAGCATGGGCAGATCAGATAACACAAGAGTCCACAAAGAGGAAATGGTTGACAGATGGAGAAACCAGGGAAACAGGTCAGGAGTAGATAACTCAGGCCGCGTGTCCACCACAGCGTGTTTAGCTGAAAACGCCTAGCTTTGGGCGCTTGAGAGCGTTTTGGTAGTGCAGCGTTCAGGGTCAGGGTTCAAGGTGGGTCAGAGACCATAATCAGGCTGACAAGACCAGTCAGGGAAAACAGGCAGCAAATCCTGAAGCCAATAACAGACAAGCTGGCAGAGCAAAAGGCTGAATGCTGAGAGAACAAGGGCAAACAACGCCAGGGAACAGCACACACAAGAGGAATTAATAATGGGGAAATGAGGAGGGCAGGGCGAAGACACGGGGAAACCGGTCCAGAATACCCCAGGATGGGTCACAGTATCTCTCCTCAGACATGTTCCTCAGCCTGAAGAGACTCCCTGACCACATTCAGCGGAAGGCCATGGATCTGGAAGACGTGGTCTACGACGCCAGCGCTGTCTCCTTGGCAAAGCGGAGCTTAGGGAGGGGAATAAAGTGGACCACCTTAGAAGAGCGATCCATCACAGAAAGGATGAAGGAATTGCCACTGGACATGGGAATGCCTGTGACAAATTCCAAGGCAAAGTGGGACCAAGGACGGAGGGGGATGATGAGGGAGGCATGTTGGACGATTTATTCTGGGCACAGACTGAGCAGCCAGTAACAAACTGAATGGAAGAACACCAATATTGCTGGCATATGGCATTTGCTGGCATTTCAGGTTCCTCTTCAATCCTGGACGACAAGCCTTGACGAGTGGCTCCACAGGAGGGCAGGATCAATTTAGGCACAAATAATAGGTTCTCAGGGCATCTCCTGGGCACGTCAGCTGACAGAAGGGCCTCCCTGACCCCCGCCCCAGTGTCCTGACAGCTGACACCATCCATTGGTGGGATGGTGTCACGGATCCGCCTCCTACTACTGTGAAGCCTTGATTGGGTCTACACGGATCCACCTCCTACTACTGTGGAGCCTTGATTGGGTCTACACGGATCCGCCTCCTCCTACTGTGGAGCCTTGATTGGGTCTACACGGATCCGCCTCCTACTACTGTGAAGCCTTGATTGGGTCTACACGGATCAGCCTCCTCCTACTTTGAAGCCTTGATTGGGTCTACACGGATCAGCCTCCTCCTACTGTGAAGCCTTGATTGGGTCTACACGGATCCGCCTCCTACTACTGTGAAGCCTTGATTGGGTCTACACGGATCCGCCTCCTCCTACTGTGGAGCCTTGATTGGGTCTACACGGATCTGCCTCCTACTACTGTGAAGCCTTGATTGGGTCTACACGGATCAGCCTCCTCCTACTGTGAAGCCTTGATTGGGTCTACACGGATCTGCCTCCTCCTACTGTGAAGCCTTGATTGGGTCTACACGGATCCGCCTCCTCCTACTGTGAAGCATTGATTGGGTCTACACGGATCCGCCTCCTCCTACTGTGGAGCCTCGATTGGGTCTACACGGATCTGCATCCTTCTACTGTGAAGCCTTGATTGGGTCTACACGGATCCGCCTCCTCCTACTGTGGAGCCTTGATTGGGTCTACACGGATCCGCCTCCTCCTACTGTGAAGCCTTGATTGGGTCTACACGGATCCGCCTCCTCCTACTGTGAAGCCTTGATTGGGTCTACACGGATCCGCCTCCTCCTACTGTGGAGCCTTGATTGGGTCTACACTGAACATCAACCACACGGCAAACACTAATACTTTTTCATATACTGTCTTTCTATGTATAACAGTTCTATCTAATAACGTATTAGACAGGACTGTTAGACAGATCGTAAACTAATGAACATGGAGAATGCGAACACTGAGCTCAGGCTCTGGCGTTCTCAGCACCGCCAAAATAAAGGTCCGACGCGCTGTCAAAATAATAGTCACAACAACAAGCGCAGCTTATTAGCGGGTAATGTACCTATTTATATACCCGAATTGGCAGACCAGAGAGCAGCAAGCTCAAAGTCCTCACAGAGGAGCTGGTCAACAGTGAGTGGTTTACCTGAGTGTGGAGACGCCAGCGCCGGGTGATTCTATAGCTATACCTGTTAACATCCGCATTAAAGACATTTAAAATCATTTTAGCTCAAAACTCACTTTCATGTTTGAATGCCTTCTGTTTGTGATCTGATGTTGATTCTGATCACCGTATATGGCAAAAAATATTAGGAGCAATGCAAAGGACTGCGCGCTAAACATTACCATAGTAAACATGGTAAATATGACCGCTTGAAGAAATCAGACAAATCATAAAGGCTATCACAATCATGTTTTTATTTTATCTGTCAGTACGTCTCATCTCTTACCGGACAATCTGATATCCATATTTAGCTCCGCATAGCCTATCATAAAACAAAGCAACTTTTTTTTTCGAGAGCTTCCTCTGTTTCTCTGACTGAAAATATCACTGTACTGGGAGAGATGCTAAAGATCCTCAGGTCGTATTTTTGGTGGTATATTTGTAGAAATTATCATTGTTTCTAAATGTGATGTAAATATGTCCTGTAACAAATAAACAGAAACAGACGTGAATAAGTAAGTGTGTCCTCTTTCTTTTCTGAAATAACGGTAAACCTCTTTATTTCTGTGTGACTAATGTGCAAATTTGACACAAATAAATTCATTATGATCAATGTATCACTTTTTATTGTAAACCTGTGGTAAAACAATGATGTTATGGTTTTAAATCTTTAAGTAGCCTAAACAACAAAAATGCCAGCAAACGGTCGCTTTATCATGTTCGTTTTGCGATCTTGCTGTTTCCAGTGATTTCTTTCTTATTAGTTTTCTGATAAAACTTCTTTTGATTTGGTGAAACTTTTGTTGGTGAAACGATGTGTTTGTGTGACGTTGTACCAGAGAGGCGTGTTACGGGCGTGTTTTAGTGAAGCGCTGTGGAGCTTCTGGCACGACATGGGAAACACGGCAGGTTTTGGGCCCGGTGTTCCAGACCTGAGGCTATTAGCCCCGCCCGCCAGTTTAAAGCCCGGCTTGCACTGGCCCGACAGGGGAAACGCAGCAGGTTTTGGGCTCGGTGTTCCAGAACGGAGGCTATTAGCCCGCCCGCCAGTTTAAAGCCCGGCTCGCACTGGCCCAACAGTGGAAACACGGCTAATGCAGCCCAAGGCAGGCCAGAGACAGTAATCCGGCAGAGAGGGAGGTCAAGACGGCAGAAAGCCCTGAAGCCAACAGGGAAAAACACTAAACAATCTGACAAAGCAACAGGCTGGCTAACAGCGATCTGGCACACAACAGCACACACAAGGGGAGTAAATAGGGCAGAAAGTAAGGAGGGTAAGAAGGGAGAGAAGGTGAGGCAAATACACTTATAATAAAGGAACAAAGGGGGCAGGTGACATGAAGAAGCTGTACACATATTTTGTTTACATATACTGCTAACATTATTTAAAAAAACAGTTAAAAATCGGCAGAGTTGTTATTGTTTTTTTCTTTTAATAAAACAAATGCCACTTGTTTAATATTTTGTTTTCCGATTCCAATTAAATATTGCCACATGAAAATCAATAGCCTTTTAAAGTATGTCCATTTTGACCCTATCAAGGGTTGCCAACCATGCAGGAAAACACTGATTATTGCAATAGTTAATCATTTAATGAGCATTTGTGTAAAGAATAGGAATAGCACACATTCTTTAAATCCGAGAGAGAGAGAGAGAGGAGAGAGAGAGAGAGAGAGAGAGAGACAGAGAGAGAGAGAGGGAGAGAGAGAGAGAGAGAGAGAGAGAGAGAGAGAGAGAGAGAGGGAGAGAGAGGGAGAGAGAGAGAGAGGGAGGGAGAGAGAGAGAGAGAGAGAGAGGAGAGAGAGGGAGAGAGAGAGAGAGAGAGGGAGGGAGAGAGAGAGAGAGAGAGAGAGAGAGGAGAGAGAGAGGGAGAGAGACAGAGAGAGAGAGAGAGAGACAGAGAGAGAGAGAGGGAGAGAGAGAGAGAGAGAGAGAGAGAGAGAGAGAGAGGGAGAGAGAGAGAGGGAGAGAGAGAGAGAGGGAGGGAAAGAGAGAGAGGTGTGATATAAGCTTGAAAGAAACAGTGAGTGAGCGAGAGAAGAGTGAGAGTGATATATTGGGTTTTAACTGCCCATTGTTCTCCTAAATGACCTGGGAACTGTGACCTGAGTTTAGCTTTGGTGAGAAAATGTCGGAGTCAGATATTTTAGGCACACAGACTCAAACACAGACAGATCAAAACACTGAATATTGACTCTGACTTTATTGAGTGAACCGCTTTGATTCAGAGATAGACACGTTTGAATAAAGTTAATCATCATCTGTCCGTGTGCATCAGTGTGTGTGGAATCGATCTCATAAATCTATGTGTGCCATATATGACCAGTTTGGGTACTAATGAAAAAAAAAAAAATTTACACACAAAATTACACACATTCCTCACACACACACACACACACACACACACACACACACACACACACCACAGAGATAACGAGAAGTGATTTCACATTTTAGCCCTGTACTGACTTCCTATGAGTGTGTGAGCTGAGCTTCCCTGTTCTGATCTCTGCACAGATCGAGTGCTTGTGGCTCAAAACACACACCTTCACTTATACAGCTGGTTATAAATAATTATTATTCCCTAATTCTAACCCACATCCAGAAAACGAAAAAAATATGGCTAAGTAGGCTCACACACACACACACTCGCTCACACAGACACACACACACACACACACACACTAACACTCATACGCTCACTTGCACATACACTCACACTAACACTCACAGACACCACGCACACACTAACACTCACAGACACACGCACACACACTAAACACTCACACCTCATATACTCGCTCACACACACACTCGCTCACACACACACTTGCACATACACTCACACTAACACTCACAGACACACGCACACACTAACACTCACACCTCGTATACTCGCTCACACACACACTCGCTCACACACACACTTGCACATACACTCACACTAACACTCACACACACACGCACACACACACACACACTCGCTCACACAGACACACACACACACACACTAACACTCATACGCTCACTTGCACATACACTCACACTAACACTCACAGACACACGCACACACTAACACTCACAGACACACGCACACACTAACACTCACACCTCATATACTCGCTCACACACACCCACTCGCTCACACACACACTTGCACATACACTCACACTAACACTCACACACACACGCACACACACACACACACACAGACACGCACACACTAACACTCACACCTCACACACTCGCTCACACACGCACACACACAGACACACACACTTACACTCACATACTCGCTCACACACACATACACATGCACACACATGCGTGCACATACACTCACACTAACACTCACACAGACACACACACGCACACACTAACACTCACACACTCGCTCACACACACATGCACATACACACACACTAACACTCACACACACACAGACACACACACGCACACACTAACACTCACACACTCGCTCACAATGCACACACACATTAAAAAATCCTCTTATGTGAGATACTGTTTGTTTTATTTTGCTTTTCCATGCAACCCCTCGTGTCGTGTGTTCTGATGGGTTTTATGCATTGCTAAATGGTTAAGATGGTTGCTAGGGTGTATCAGGTGGTTATTAAGATGGTTGCTAGGGGGGTACCAGGTGGCTGTTATGTGGCTGGTTGCTAGGTGTATCAGGTGGTTATTAAGATGGTTGCTAGGGTGTACCAGGTGGTTGTTATGTGGCTGGTTGCTAGGGTGTATCAGGTGGTTATTAAGATGGTTGCTAGGGGGACCAGGTGGCTGTTATGTGGCTGGTTGCTAGGGTGTGTATCAGGTGGTTATTAAGATGGTTGCTAGGGTGTACTAGGTGGCTGTTATGTGGCTGTTGCTAGGGTGTATCAGGTGGTTATTAAGATGGTTGCTAGGGGGTACCAGGTGGTTGTTATGTGGCTGGTTGCTAGGGTGAATCAGGTGGTTATTAAGATGGTTGCTAGGGTGTACCCAGGTGGCTGTTATGTGGCTGGTTGCTAGGGTGTACCAGGTGTTGTTATGGGGCTGGTTGAACCAGGTGGTTGTTATGTGGCTGGTTGCTAGGGTGTACCAGGTGGTTGTTATGTGGCTGGTTGCTAGGGTGTACCAGGTGGCTGTTATGTGGCTGGTTGCTAGGGTGTATCAGGTGGTTATTAAGATGGTTGCTAGGGGGTACCAGGTGGTTGTTATGTGGCTGGTTGCTAGGGTGTACAGGTGGTTATTAAGATGGTTGCTAGGGTGTACTAGGTGGCTGTTATGTGGCTGGTTGCTAGGGTGTATCAGGTGGTTATTAAGATGGTTGCTAGGGGGGTACCAGGTGGTTGTTATGTGGCTGGTTGCTAGGGTGAATCAGGTGGTTATTAAGATGGTTGCTAGGGTGTACCAGGTGGCTGTTATGTGGCTGGTTGCTAGGGTGTACCAGGTGGTTGTTATGGGGCTGGTTGAACCAGGTGGTTGTTATGTGGCTGGTTGCTAGGGTGTACCAGGTGGTTGTTATGTGGCTGGTTGCTAGGGTGTACCAGGTGGCTGTTATGTGGCTGGTTGCTAGGGTGTATCAGGTGGTTATTAAGATGGTTGCTAGGGGGTACCAGGTGGCTGTTATGTGGCTGGTTGCTAGGGTGTATCAGGTGGTTATTAAGATGGTTGCTAGGGTGTACCAGGTGGCTGTTATGTGGCTGGTTGCTAGGGTGTATCAGGTGGTTATTAAGATGGTTGCTAGGGGGTACCAGGTGGCTGTTATGTGGCTGGTTGCTAGGGTGTATCAGGTGGTTATTAAGATGGTTGCTAGGGTGTACCAGGTGGCTGTTATGTGGCTGGTTGCTAGGGTGTACCAGGTGGTTGTTATGTGGCTTCTTCATGGCCCAAGTCCAATAAGCCTAATTCCAAGTCTCCCTGATTTCTGTTTCCCTCCTTTAAATAAAGTGTCTTATGATATTAGCCATGTGTTTTTGAGGCATCATTCAAAAGTATTTTTTCTCTGCCGGGTCTCATTTATATGTGATGTGTGTGTGTGTGTGTGTGTGTGTGTGTGTGTGTGTGTGTGTGTGTGTGTGTGTGTGTGTGTGTGTGTGTGAATGGTCCTGATGTCAACACTTGGTTTAAATGTCCTAAATAGACCTGATCCCCACAGAAACCTTTATCAGATTATTATTACAATAACACGCGCGCTATCAGTCGAGCACAGGCTAAATCTGGCCCTTAACAACAATAAATTATGAGTCCAACATCATTCCAACTACAACAAATAGACATAAAAAACTGAATCAGTGGAACAACTGAACTTTAACCATATTTTAAAAAGCTTTTAGTTTATCCCTGCTTGCTCGTATTAAAGCCCATGTTTAAAAAAGAAACTTGCTTTGCTTGTTAAGGGGAAATATTCCAAAAGTCCTAAATAACCATATTCATATACAAGACATCAACACAATTTACTTAATTACTACATTTTTAATAGATAAATTGAAGGTTGTGTTAAAAATTTCCATATTTCTGCAAAATAGTAAAGAACTTGAGTAAAGTGGCACAGTTTACCCCACTCTCTCCAACCAACACGAAATAGAATATACATTTGGAAATAGTCTTCAGGTTCAGACTAAAAACTATAATTAGCATATGTGTAGTTCCTAATTTTACAGGCGAACTCACACACACACACACACACACACACACACACACACACACACACACTGTAAAGACAGTGTTGGGCTGGAGTGTAGACAAGAATCAATTTTATTTCCAAGATAACACTAAGACGGAAGCTTTGACATTGTATGTAAATGCGGAGACAACACACACACACACACACACACACACACACACACACACACAACACACACACACACTTGCACACACTCTCTCTCTCTCTCTCTCTCTCTCTTAAACACACACACACACACACACACACTTGCTCTCTCTCTCTCTCTCTCTCTCTCTCTCTCTCTCTCTCCCTAAACACACACACAGACACGCATACACACACTTGCACTCTCACACACACACACTGTGTGTGTGTGTGTGTGTGTGTGTGTGTGGACACACTCACTTGCACACTCTCTCTCTCTCTCTTTCACACACATACACACACTTGCTCTCTCTCTCTTTCTTAAACACACACACACACTTGCACTCTCTCTCTCACACACACACACACACACACTCACACACACTTGCATTCTCTTTCTCTCTCTCTCCCTCTCTCTCTCTCTCTCTCTCTCTCTCTCTCTCACTCACACACACTTGCATTCTCTCTCTCTCTCTTTCTCACACACATACACGCGTGCGTGTTTTTCAAAAAACATCAGTTATTATGATTTATAAGCTGTTTTCCTCATGAGGTCAAAAAATGTCCTCACAGGGACATGAATTTTGGATATTGCCATCTTTCTGTGGACATTTTGTCCCCATAATGTAGGGTTTACCAGGACACACACACACACACACATATTTTAAGTTTAGTCTCAAACTGAAATCTCCAGTGATATTTTACAGTATGATGAGGATCAGAAGCAGAGCGGCCAACTCTCACGCGATCGACACTCTTCACACACTCTCACGACACACATCCATGTTCTCACGCACAGAAGAATCGCGAAGCAAAGAGGACACTGATACCCGACAGAAGACAGAGCAGTTACTTATGATATATAAAAAATCTCAACTCTCAAATTCTGTCAATTTTATTACGAAATTCAAACAATAAATACCGTTTTGGCGCTTAAAGGGATAGTTCACTTTGAAATTAATTTTTGGTATGTTTTAGCTTACCTCAAGGGCATCCAAGATGTAGGTGTCTTTTTTTCCGCAGTAGTTTCAATTTTGATATTTTTAGGTCAAACCGTTCTTGTCTGTCAGTCATATAATGCAGGTCGATGGTCACTGTCTCAAAGAGCATGCACAGAGTCCAAATAAAACAATTCCCCATCGTCCAAATTAAACAATTGACGTGTACGCAGACTGGTGCATAGATATATACACACTAGATTTCGCCTTAAAGACATTCGTTCCAATGAACTGCCGTAGACAAGGCGACATCTAGTGTATATATCTATGCACCAGTCTGCGTACACGTCAGATCAGATCACTTGGACATGTCTGTGTATAAGAGGTAAAAACGATATAAATACTGTTCGTTTTCTCACACAAACCGCTCGTTTCGTGTCTTAGGCCATCAATGTGTACTTACGATGGGGAATTGTTTAATTTGGACGATGGGGGAATTGTTTTAATTTGGACTCTGTGCATGCTCTTTGAGACAGTGACCATAGACCTGCATTATATGACTGACAGACAAGAACGGTTTGACCTAAAAATATAAAAATTGAAACTACTGCGGAAAAAAGACACCTACATCTTGGATGCCCTTGAGGTAAGCTAAAACATAGCAAAAATTTATTTCAAAGTGAACTATCCCTTTAATGTGACGTGACAGATCCCTCGCGGCACGTGACCCGATCATCTCTACTAGCTAATAGTAAATAAACACGAATGAAACTGTTGAAAGAAACAGTACAACTGACCGAAATGTATATTCCTCATACATAATATCGATCAATCAGTGTTTTTCATCCGCGTGAAGAGGTCAATAACACAGCTGGAGAACAATTATGTCACATTTACCTCAGGAAAGCCAGTTAATGAACATAATATAGGCTATAGCACGTTAGTTGGCTAGAAGAAAAGAGCTATAGAGAGTATTTTGCTAAATATGTGTACTATCACATATTTATTATATTTTTACTTATGTCATTAAATAAAGTTGTTATTATAATTTAAAAAACGTGTTATATTTATTTTTTGAGTAGGCCTATTTGAGTTATTTTTAACCTTAAATAATACTGCCAGCTGATAGGGCTCTCTGTGTGTATCCACATTAGTCAATACTGATTCAAATCACAAGAATTTAAATGAAATCGTGAAATTTGTGTCAAGCAATAATAAAAAAAACGTAGCTTACCAGAAATTGTACCATGTAAACAGTGTAACATGTTGTCACTAAATCTAAAATTCTGTTTAGTTATTAAAATGTTTTGACAATCACAATACACTTATTGTGATGCCAGTTTTATTTATTTTTTTACAATTCTTCAAAAATAGCACTGCACTTTATAAATAAAATATACATTACAAATATAGTTACAAAAGTTATTCAGTCAAGAACGAGTGAATTTTCTCTTTGTCTTCTGTGGTTTGATTAGTTTTATTATAGAGACGGCAGGAATATTCCTGTAAACATGTTTTATTCTGCTGTAAAGTTGGGTATTTTAACATGGGGGTTTCTGGGATTGAGTGTCTTCTGCAGCCGGCCTCTAGTGGCCAGTGGATGAACTGCAGTTTAAGTCTCTTCAGTGTTGGGTTGTAGAGAGAGACCGGAAGGTTGCCGCTTGATCCAACCCAACTTTTTGTTATTTCAGAAAGATATGGAAACTTATATTGAGTTACTACTTGGGTTAAAATATAGTAAAGGAAAACGCACAAGGTCTCCATGTGAAGCTTTTATGCTATTTATATGATGATCTCATACCTGTTCCTTTTTCTGTTTATATTATTTTCTGGGGTTTTTTCTTTCTTTTTACTTGTATTATTTTATATATCTTGCCATATATTTTCTTTTACTATTTGTTGTAGTCTATATTTGTTCAATTTTTTATTGCCTACTATGTGTTGGAGTATTGTCATGTTTATTATTTGTAATGTGATTGCCATTTAATAAAAAAACGAGCATAGTGTCAGACTGAAGGACTCTGGAGTATTGTTGTATTATGTTATGACAATGATGTATGACTATAATTGTTGTTAATGTTTTTTGTTTTGTTTTTTCTTTTCTTTTCTTTTCTTTTCTTTAAGCATTTAATACATTAAAAAAACGAGCATAGCGTGTCAAACGTAAAAACAAACTTTAACATTAGACTCAAGTTTATATAGGCCTAATGATACCTTGATTTTTGCGTAACGTCAGCTGTTTTCAAAGCGCACGCCAGCGTTTTATGTTATTTTTCTTTTTCAGTTTTTGCCATAATTGACACAAAAACACACTTGTTGGGTTATGGCGCCATCGCGTGGTCAACATGAGCACGTGACGTGTGATTGACAGGAGCTCACTGAGGTTATTTTACGAGGCGGGGCATTAAGAATTACAAAGTGCAGTCTAACCATTTTGCGCTACAATCCAGTGTGTTTATGATTTTTTTATATATAATAAATTAAAATAATATGAAAACAAGTAGGCTAGTTTGCATTATCCCAGCAAACACAGGACATTCCCTTAATGTTCCTCTAACGTTCCCGTTTGGTATTTTTAGGTGTTATTTTTATAACTATATATGCTATGCTGAAATGTGTCATTTTTCATAAACAAAGTAGGCTATATTTTGTAGATACAGTGTATTAAAACCTGTATTAGATCAATTAAAACGTTTTCATGTTATAGCCTAGTTAAAAATGATGAGCCAAAGTTATGCGTCGTATGAAATGCATAAAGATCATAAATCGTACTCGGTTACTAACGTAACCTCGGTTCTCTCTAGAAGAGGGAACGAGTACTGCGTAAGTATCTTACGCTAGGGGGAAAATCCCTTTTCCGTGAGATATTGAAGCCAAAAAATTATCCTTAATTTTGTATTATTGTAAAACGCGTTGCGGCAGCATACAGACATAGGCAAGACGGCTCGTGTGCCTATTGGCTGTTCTGCGGCAACTGCAGCAGCCTATCGAGCGAGGCCTAGCGTGACGTCCCGCCGAAACGGGCGTGGCTTAGGCCTATAAATCCAGCTCGCAGGCAGCTGATATCTGGTTTTTCATCGCCGAAGCTAACCAGAGCGTGTGCATGCACGGCAAGATACGCAGTACTCGTTCCCTCTTCTAGAGAGAACCGAGGTTACGTTAGTAACCGAGTACGTTCTCCTACGAGAGGTCTCTCATACTGCGTAAGTATCTTACGCTAGGGGACCCAATGTAAAACGCCGTGCGTGCTGGGATCTGACACCAAAGACCCAAGGGCGAAAGCCCGGGGTTCATATAGTGCATAATCACCAGGGGAACTCACAGGGAGTCCGGGAAGAGGGAAGGGCGGAGCCGCGCTCTTCCACATATAGCAGCGTCCCTCAGACGCATCATACAGACAGGGCGGAGTACGGCCTGAACTGATGGAAACTGTGGGTCTTATTTATTTGCCCATAAGCATTTTTCGGTCGATCAGCGAGCAGTGCTCATGGAGCAGTGCTCAGCAGACACAGTATTCTGAACCGATAGCATCAGAACAGACAGTACTGGTATATTTAGACCGACAACAGCCTGGCCTGTAAGGCGGAAACCTCTAGGTTATAAAACCTTATAAATGTAGACGGGGAGGCCCAGCCTGCCGCCATACATATATCTTGCAAGGCAATCCCACTTGACCAGGCCCACGATGAAGCCATGCTTCTCGTGGAGTGCGCTCTGACACCCAACGGGCACTGCATACCGTTGGAAGTGTACGCCAGCGCAATGGCGTCAACTATCCATCTGGATAGGCTCTGTTTCGACGCGGCTAGTCCCTTGGAACGTCCGCTGAACAAAACGAAGAGCTGCTCCGTCTGTCTGAAGAAAGATGAGCGAGACACATAAGCTCTTAATGCCCTGACTGGACAAAGGAAGCTCGCGTCTCCTTCCTCGTCAGAGACCGGTAGGGCTGACAGGGAAATGACCTGCGCCCTAAACGGTGTGTTGAGGGATTTTGGAACATAACCATGCTTAGGTTTGAGTATAACTCTTGAGTCATTAGGCCCAAACTCCATGCACGTCGCGCTTACTGAGAGCGCGTGTAAGTCCCCTATGCGCTTCACTGAAGCGAGAGCCAGAAGAAACACTGTCTTGAAAGACAGGTGTTTAAGATCAATCGTCTGTAAAGGCTCGAAATGGGTCACCTTTCATGGCCTCCAGTACCGTAGAAAGGGAGGTCTGGGAGGATTCAGTCTCTTAGCTCCTCTAAGGAAGCGGATGACTAAATCATTCCTTCCTATTGACTGACCAAGCGTTGTTTTTGAGAACGCTGCTATGGCCGCCACATAAACTTTGAGCATGGAAGGGGATCTGCCCTTGTCCAACAGCTCTTGTAGGAAGGAGAGAACCTCCGTCACCCCACAGTCTGGGGGCGACACGCCACGAGCTGTGCACCAGCTGGAGAACACTGACCAATTCGAGGAATAGAGACGTCGCGTAGACGGAGCTCTAGCCTGCGTGATCGTGTTTAAAACTCCGCTTGGGAGGTCAGCGGGTACCCGTTGATGGCCCAAACATGAAGGGACCACAGCTCTGGGCGCGGATGCCAAATCGAGCCCTTGGCCTGAGAGAGGAGGTCCCTCCTCACTGGCACTGGCCATGGGGCAGTGCTCGCTAGCTGCATCAGAACTGGGAACCAGGGTTGGTTTTTCCAGAACGGCGCTACGAGTAGCACTGAGCATCCTTCTTCCCTGATCCGCTCTATCACCTGAGGCAGGAGAGAGACGGGAGGAAAGGCATAGAGCGGGCGGCGGGGCCATACATGAGCCAGCGCGTCCCTGCTCTTGGAGAAAAATTCCAGACAGTGAGCGTTTTCTTGAGACGCGAACAGGTCTACTTCCGCTCTGCTGAATTTCTTCCACAGCAGCTGGACTGTCTGTGGGTGTAGAGACCGCTCGCCTGTCGGAACATTGTTCCTGGACAGTCTGTCCGGTCCTACGTTTAGGAGCCCTGGCACATGCGCTGCTCTCAGCGAGAGCAGAATGCGCTGAGCCCACACCAGGAGGTGTTCTGTCAGCCTGTGCAGGTTTCGGGACCTGAGGCCGCCCTGGCGATTTATGTAGCACACCACTGACATGTTGTCCGAGCGGACCAGAACGTGGTGTCCTCGTATTTGGGGACAAAAACGCTTCAGCGCGTTGTCTACTGCCAGCATTTCGGGGCAGTTTATGTGTAGAAGCTTCTCCCGTTCTGACCATTGGCCGAAGAACGGTCTGCCCTCGAGCAGCGCTCCCCATCCCGAGGTGGATGCGTCCGTAGACACTACCTTCACACTCGAGGAAGTCCCCAGGCTTACACCCGATTGGTACCAGTCGTTTGCTTTCCAAGGTTTCAGAGCTGCGATGCATTTCTGATTGACCTTGAGACGAAGCAGACCGGAAGCCCACGCTCGGCGCGGCACTCGCGCTTTCAGCCAGAACTGTAGCGGGCGCATGCGAAGCAAGCCCAGCTGAAGTACTGATGATGCTGAGGCCATGAAACCTAGCATCCTCTGAAATTTCTTGAGCGGGACAGATGCGCCGCAGCGGAAAGAGCTCGCTGCGCGCTGAATGTCTAGTACGCGCTGTGGTGACAGTCGCGCTATCATAGACAGCGAGTCCAGTTCTGTGCACCCAGATTCTCGAGGTGATCGAGTAAAATGGTCCTGTGCTCTATGAGCACCGAGTGAGATTGAGCTAGAATCAGCCAATCGTCCAAGTAGTTCAATACTCGCATGCCCTGCAGCCTGAGGGGTGCGAGCGCTGCGTCCATGCACATCGTAAATGTACGGGGTGCTAGGGACAAGCCGAACGGTAGGACTGTGTACTGATATGCCTGGCCCTCGAAGGCGAATCTCAAATATCGCCTGTGACGTGACGCTATCTGTATTTGAAAATACGCGTCTTTCAGATCTATTGACACAAACCAATCTCCTCGGCGAATCTGCGCGAGGATTTTTCTGGTCGTGAGCATTCTGAACTGTTGCTTTGCAAGCACTCTGTTCAGTTGCCTTAGATCTAGTATGGGTCTGAGACCCCCGTCTTTTTTCGGTACCAGGAAGTATCTGCTGTATAGCCCTCCTTCGCTCTGAGCTTGAGATAACGGCTCTATGACCCCTTTGCTCAATAGTTTAAAAATTTCGGCTCGAAGTAGGTGTGCTATTTCTGTTTTTACCGTGGTCTCGACGCGCGTCGCATAGCGGCGAGGGCGTCGGCGAAACTGTAGCGAATAGCCTCTTTTTATAATGTCTAGCACCCACTTCAAAACCCCGGGTAGCCTCGCCCATGCATCTGCATGAATGGCTAGGGGTTGAATGTGAAGCGCGCTCTGGTCGCTCAGCGACAGAGGGGCTTCGGTTTGCTGTAACACAAGCATCGCGATTATGACATTCGAGGCAGAGGGCACGCTGATAACAGCGGGCAGATTACCCGCGCTCGGCTCCTCTGCGGTGGTTAACCGAGAGGGGGAGGGCTGGGCGAGTCCCGTAGGACTTGTCATGTCTATGTGTGGATGTGGGCGCGGGATAGCGGGCACATTTACCACACCGAGAGCATTGTCCGCCTGAGCAGAGCGAATGCACATTGGTTTCGTTTTTACAGAAACCTCGAGACATGCAGGACGTAGTGATTGTGGGCACTGGGCAGCGGGCACATCTGCTACGTTTAATGCGCAATCGAACTGGGCCGATTTTATGTGCGCGAGCCCTGTGTGACGGGCTGTGCTTGTGTGTAGGAATGGGCACTGGGCAGTGGGCATTTTGTCTACACTCATAACACCATCGGCTGTGGCCGGGACACCAGAAAATACACTCTTTGTGGGATTTATCTGGGTAGCCGTGAAAACGGCATTTGTGTGCAGGCAAGCGGGCAGTGGAACCGGCTTGTTGACTGCAAAATACACTGGAACAGTCACATTTCTTGGAACTGAACGAGCGATGAGTTTTGGTGGAAGTCCGGCCGCAGCGGGATTTGGACACCGTCGTTTCCCTAGGCGTGCTAGGACGACTTCGGGGCCTCGGGCTTTACTGCAATCCTGGGCCGCGGCCCACGCGGGGTGGTGCGGCGGCCAGATGAGCGAGAGCGCGGTCTCGCGCTTCGGGCCTGTCGGCGCTGCGAAGTGGCGGCGGTGGGCGGAGGCTGAGGCTGTGAGCTCTGAGCAGACGGTTTCGCACGGCCTGCTGCAGAACTGGAGCGCTTCGGTAGGAAGTGCTTCATAGCCTGTGACGCTTTCTGTACTTCTGCGAATCTTTCCGCGAAATCTTTGACGGAAGTTCCAAAGAGGCCAGCGGGAGAAAGCGGAGCGTCGAGGAACGCGGCGCGCTCAGACTCAGACATCTCAGAGAGCGTTAGCCACAGGTGTCTCTCAGTCACAGTGAGAGAGGCCATGCTCCGTCCTATGGCCTGTGCAGCAGACTTAGTAGCGCGGAGAGCGAGGTCTGTAGCACTTCTCAAGTCTGGCACGCAAATTGCATCTGGTCCTTTCTCGTCCAGCTTTCGGAGGAGATCGGCCTGGAAAATTTGCAGTGTGGCCATAGTATGCAGCGCTGACGCAGCCTGCCCAGCGGCGGAGAAAGCGCGACCGAGCAGGGCTGACGTCATGCTGCAAGCTTTTGAAGGCAGAGCCAGCTTAGCACGCCGTCCAGCAGGGGGCGGGCATAGGTGGGCTGCTATCGCTTCTTCGACCGGCGGCAGCGAATGGTAACCTCTGTTTTTAGCATCGTCAACAGCGGAGAATGCTAGCGAAAGAGAAGAGCGCATTCTAGCTGAGAAGGGGGCGTTCCAAGACTTAGCGACTTCTTCGTGTAACTCAGGAAGAAAGGGCGCTGGTCTGGACGCAGGCGAAGCGCGCTCCCCAGGAAGAAAATATCCATCCAGCCGGTTGTGAGCAGGCTGTTCAGGCGTAGACCACTTGAGGCCGAGGCTCGCCGCGGCCTGTGCGAGTATGCGCATCAGCTCCGACTCGATGCTAGCTCTTTTGCCTGACGATGCGCGGACAGAGGGCGCGAGATCCACAGAGCTCGCCCAATCCTCACTGCCCGATGCCAGGAGAGAGCAGGAATCATCCTCCCCCAACGCAGCTTTTTCATCAGCGTCATCGACGGAAGCGGCGGCAGACGGCGGCCGCTGTCCGTCAGGAAGAGACACTGACGAAGCCGGTGAAGCTGGCGGGCGAACCGGCAAGCCTTGACGGGTGGGGGAAGGTTCCGGGACCCGCTGAGCACGGCGCTTTTTACGGCGCGGCACTATAGCGGGCGGAGGTGCAGTCTCTGTGAAATATGCCAGGCGAGTCCTCAGAGTCGCCATAGGCAGTAGCTCGCAATGATGGCAGCCACCGTCAGCGAGCGCGAGAGCTGCATGATCCTCACCCAGGCAGGAAACGCAGACAACGTGGCGGTCCCCGTCGCTGAGTGTGGCTCTGCACGAGCCGCAGGAAGGCATCTTTAAAAAGACACAAGCTCTTTTAGACAGTGTGTGTCGCGGCAGCGAACACACACACAGCAGAGAGTGTAAAGGATATAGGCGCCGGATAGCGCAGCAGGAAGGCGATTGAAGGCGGCGCGGCCAGCGACTTCAGTGACGACTCGTCCCGCTGCAAATGCTTCCTCAGATGGCGTGGCTTCTCTCCGGATCCAGCGATGCGTGTGCTTCGCTGAAGAGATGAAAAATCAGATATCAGCTGCCTGCGAGCTGGATTTATAGGCCTAAGCCACGCCCGTTTCGGCGGGACGTGACGCAGTGGGCGCGCAGTGGGCGACCCTCATTGGGTCTGACGTCACGCTAGGCCTCGCTCGATAGGCTGCTGCAGTTGCCGCAGAACAGCCAATAGGCACACGAGCCGTCTTGCCTATGTCTGTATGCTGCCGCAACGCGTTTTACAATAATACAAAATTAAGGATAATCTTTTGGCTTCAATATCTCGCGGAAAAGGGATTTTCCGCTAGCGTAAGATACTTACGCAGTACGAGAGACCTCTCGTAAGAGAAACGTAGGTTTGTTCTTTACTGCACGAGCGGGTAATTCCGTGGTATGTTATTGTTATCCTATAGTTAGTCATAATTGTTGTTCTTTTTTTAAATGGTCTTGAAGTCATTGTTATTCGGCGCTTAATGTAAAATCGGTTACTGTACAAGATACGAAATCTTACACATTAATTTATAAAATCAATCTTATTTAATCCTCCATATGACGTTTTATGTCCTCGGGTTATTTCTATTGATTAAACAATAGTTCAAAACAAAAAGTTTCCGTAATGAAAACTTTCCTGGCTAAAACTTTCCTGACTTTTCCTGTTGTGGGAACGTTCCCAGAACGTTCTGTGAACCAAAAATTGTTAGTTCAGATAAAGCAGTATAATGGACTGTTTTTCAACAGCTTGCTTATAAGAGGTATTGCTTATAAATAGCTAACTTAATCCTGCCAGTTATTTAATTATTTGGATGAAGGTCAAGAAAATGAATGACTTTGGTTCCTTTTTCCAGCGTCTTCTAAAATTCTTTGATGCTTTCTGAATGTTCCACTAACCTTCTGTTTTACAACTTATGAAACATTCTTGGAATGTTATCTTACAAGGCATATTCCTGAAAAAGAAGGGAAACTCTATATTTAGAACAAATATGTTAGATTCAAGCAAATATTACCTCATGTTTGCCTGCTCATAATCAATATTACACATTCCAGAGTTGGCATAGAAGAGCATCAGTTATTGTTATCATTGCTTTAGTTATGGAATGTCAGCTTCAAGTCTGTAGCATGATGTCACTTTCTTAATTGTTTACAGATCTGTGAAGATATTTATCAGGGGAAAGTGTGTTACCTTGAGTTCAGCAGAGACATGGAAGAAATCTATACACAAAGATTCTCTTCGGATTCGGTCTTACTGCCTTAAAATGTTGGAACAATATAAATTTTAAACCTGTCTTAGTCATAAATAACACCATTTAAACTCTAAGCATATTGTAGCCCATTTTCATGTTTTATCAGTCATTTTACCAGTAATGATTCTTTAAGATGATTAAGTTAAAATTACACTTTTAAAGATCATTCAATTCTTTATTTGATAAACATGTTAGCTTGTTTTTGCTCAGACATGCGCATTGGCTGATTTTAGATCATAACGTCCATCCTGTTATATCTGAAAAGTAATTGATGTTTAAAGTTCAAGAAGTGAATTTAATGTTCACTGCAATGTTTTACATATTGTTTCCCATCTAAATCCAGTTAAAAAATAAAGTAAAAATGTAACTGTGAAATCATCCATCCATTATTTATATCACTTGTCCACCCTGTTATTATTTTCTCTACCCTGTTATTATTTTCTCTACCCTGTAATTATTTTCTCTACCCTGTTATTATTTTGTCCACCCTGTAATTATTTTGTCCACCCTGTTATTATTTTCTCTAACATGTTATTATATTCTCTACCCTGTTATTATTTTGTCCACCCGTTATTATTTTCTCTACCCTGTTATTATTTTGTCCACCCTGTTATTTTGTCCACCCTGTTATTATTTTCTTTACCCTGTTATTATTTTGTCCACCCGTTATTATTTTGTCCAGCCGTTATTATTTTATCCAACCGTTATTATTTTCTCTACCCTGTTATTATTTTGTCCACCCGTTATTATTTTCTCTACCCTGTTATTATTTTGTCCACCCTGTTATTATTTTCTTTACCCTGTTATTATTTTCTCCACCCTGTTATTATTTTGTCCACCCTGTTATTATTTTCTTTACCGTTATTATTTTGTCCACCCGTTATTATTTTGTCCAGCCGTTATTATTTTGTCCAACCGTTATTATTTTATCCACCCTGTTATTATTTTGTCCATCCTGTTATTATTTTATCCACCCTGTTATTATTTTCTCTACCCTGTAATTATTTTGTCCACCCTGTAATTATTTTATCCACCCTGTTATTATTTTGTCCACCCTGTTATTGTTTTCTCTACCCTGTAATTATTTTGTCCACCCTGTAATTATTTTGTCCACCCTGTAATTATTTTATCCACCCTGTTATTATTTTGTCCACCCTGTTATTATTTTCTCTACCCTGTTATTATTTTGTCCACCCTGTAATTATTTTATCCACCCTGTTATTATTTTGTCCACCCTGTTATTATTTTCTCTACCCTGTAATTATTTTGTCCACCCTGTAATTATTTTGTCCACCCTGTTATTATTTTGTCCAGCCGTTATTATTTTGTCCAACCGTTATTATTTTATCCACCCTGTTGTTATTTTGTCCACCCTGTTATTATTTTCTCTACCCTGTAATTATTTTGTCCACCCTGTTATTATTTTATCCACCCTGTTATTATTTTGTCCATCCTGTTATTATTTTATCCACCCTGTTATTATTTTCTCTACCCTGTTATTATTTTATCCACCCTGTTATTATTTTCTCTACCCTGTTATTATTTTGTCCATCCTGTTATTATTTTATCCACCCTGTTATTATTTTCTCTACCCTGTTATTATTTTGTCCAGCCGTTATTATTTTGTCCAGCCGTTATTATTTTATCCACCCTGTTATTATTTTGTCCATCCTGTTATTATTTTATCCACCCTGTTATTATTTTCTCTACCCTGTTATTATTTTATCCACCCTGTTATTATTTTGTCCAGCCGTTATTATTTTGTCCAACCGTTATTATTTTATCCACCCTGTTATTATTTTATCCACCCTGTTATTATTTTATCCACCCTGTTATTATTTTGTCCACCCTGTTATTATTTTCTCTACCCTGTAATTATTTTGTCCACCCTGTAATTATTTTGTCCACCCTGTTATTATTTTGTCCAGCCGTTATTATTTTGTCCAACCGTTATTATTTTATCCACCCTGTTGTTATTTTGTCCACCCTGTTATTATTTTCTCTACCCTGTAATTATTTTGTCCACCCTGTTATTATTTTATCCACCCTGTTATTATTTTCTCTACCCTGTTATTATTTTGTCCATCCTGTTATTATTTTATCCACCCTGTTATTATTTTCTCTACCCTGTTATTATTTTGTCCAGCCGTTAGTATTTTGTCCAGCCGTTATTATTTTATCCACCCTGTTATTATTTTGTCCATCCTGTTATTATTTTATCCACCCTGTTATTATTTTATCCACCCTGTTATTATTTTGTCCACCCTGTTATTATTTTCTCTACCCTGTAATTATTTTGTCCACCCTGTAATTATTTTGTCCACCCTGTTATTATTTTGTCCAGCCGTTATTATTTTGTCCAACCGTTATTATTTTATCCACCCTGTTGTTATTTTGTCCACCCTGTTATTATTTTCTCTACCCTGTAATTATTTTATCCACCCTGTTGTTATTTTGTCCACCCTGTTATTATTTTCTCTACCCTGTAATTATTTTGTCCACCCTGTAATTATTTTGTCCACCCTGTTATTATTTTGTCCAGCCGTTATTATTTTGTCCAACCGTTATTATTTTATCCACCCTGTTGTTATTTTGTCCACCCTGTTATTATTTTCTCTACCCTGTTATTATTTTGTCCAACCGTTATTATTTTATCCACCCTGTTATTATTTTATCCACCCTGTTATTATTTTATCCACCCTGTTATTATTTTGTCCACCCTGTTATTATTTTCTCTACCCTGTAATTATTTTGTCCACCCTGTAATTATTTTGTCCACCCTGTAATTATTTTGTCCACCCTGTTATTATTTTGTCCAGCCGTTATTATTTTGTCCAACCGTTATTATTTTATCCACCCTGTTGTTATTTTGTCCACCCTGTTATTATTTTCTCTACCCTGTAATTATTTTGTCCACCCTGTTATTATTTTATCCACCCTGTTATTATTTTCTCTACCCTGTTATTATTTTGTCCATCCTGTTATTATTTTATCCACCCTGTTATTATTTTCTCTACCCTGTTATTATTTTGTCCAGCCGTTATTATTTTGTCCAGCCGTTATTATTTTATCCACCCTGTTATTATTTTGTCCATCCTGTTATTATTTTATCCACCCTGTTATTATTTTCTCTACCCTGTTATTATTTTATCCACCCTGTTATTATTTTGTCCAGCCATTATTTTGTCCAGCCGTTATTATTTTATCCACCCTGTTATTATTTTGTCCATCCTGTTATTATTTTATCCACCCTGTTATTATTTTCTCTACCCTGTTATTATTTTGTCCAACCGTTATTATTTTATCCACCCTGTTATCATTTTATCCACCCTGTTGCGTTCATTACGTCACGGGTGTTCGCAGGTGGGAGGTTCACTTACCTGATTGAAGCACCGGCCAGTCAAGAGTTGAACGTAGACCAGTAAAATGCCAAAACGGTGTGTTAGAATCCAGTAATGAATGAGCACGGGCTATAAGCGGAAGCGAGTACTGTTGTCTCGTCAGGAGAGATGCGCCACCGGTAAGCTGCTGTTTCTATGCATTGAGCTGCGGTTTAAGTTTGTTTGTTTGTTTGCGCTTCCGCTGTGCTGCTACTGTATATGTGCGCGGTTTGTATGCTTGATAACTGTTACTTTGGTCGCGCTGATAAAACCTTGTTTGTGGCCTGATGGTTAACGTTGTCGGCTCGATAGTATCCGTGGCTATATTCCAGCAAATGTTTGAAATTGGAGCGTTTCACTGTCACACGAGTTACTTCCTGTTTGCGGTGCTGGATGGGTAATGTAGTTAATCGCTTTACATAGGTAATGGATTGCTATGCTCAGCGTCACTACTTAAAACTATACTCACTGTTTTTACTTTAGGCCAACATACTGAGAACACTTTTTGTGGTTTTGGGCTATTGGTTTAATGTGTAAAATTGACATTGATGTAAATTTGGTGTGTGTGAGATTGTTGCATTTCTGTGTTTAGATGAATGTGCTTTGTTTAGTCATTCAGTTTAAACACTAAGTATATTATAATATTTATAATATTAAATACTGACTATATTGCAATTTATATTTTATTTATATTTGTATATTATTCAGAATTCATGGTATATTATGTATGTGGCTATCAATATTGTTGTTTACACCGTAGCCTTTCTATTTTTACAGGTTTATAACCTGCTATTTGTGGACTAATCAACTGTATGTGGAAAATTAATCAGAGTAAATAAAAAACCACAACGAGTTATAATAACGTGTCCTCTCCTGACGCCCCGTTCGGTGGGGAGATTCTTAAAAGAACCGAACAGTTATAAACCGCGGCCCACTGCACTGGATTGAGTGCAGTAAAAAACAGCCACGGACTGCTTCATTAAGGAAGCTCAATCAACCCAGGATCAGCTGGCCTTTCACTTCTGTGACTGATCCCAAGTTTATCACTAATCAAACTGCCCGTTGATCAAGGATAAAGGAGCGCGTATACACATTGGCAGTAACCGCTCTCCAGTCAACACAAAGGGAGTAACAATGGCAGACTTGGAAAAGCTTAAAAGTGTGCGATCAAGAGCACAGGCTTCATTCACCAAAAGGGCTCATACTCTCACCAAACAGGGACTCTTGGAACCGACTGAAGTTCTCAGGGAATGGAAGATTTTCAGGACAGACTTTTCTAAAGTCATAGATGCGGGACATGAGTATGCTGAGGCCCTGAGGGAGTCAATGGATGAAGAGGTCATAGTGTGAGAACAGGTTCCTCGAGGTAAAGAAAGCCACCCAGGAAACCTTTTGGACCAGCTACGCAGAGGAGGCATTTTTCAAGCAGGCTACAACAGCTGAGTCGGCCATCACTCAGGCAGAGGAAGAGGAAGTTAACCCTCGGAAGTCAATCAAGGACCGCAGGCTAAGGAATAGAGGTCTTGAAAGAGAGGTCATTGAACTCGGAGAAATGCTGGTAGAGTGGAAGGAGTTGGTTCCTGGTTCGAAGGCATTAGATCTCAGGACACGCCATAGGACACTAAAGAAGAGAGTCCTGGCGTTGTCTGACAATCTGGAGGAGGACGAAGCAGACCAAGTAAAGGGTAGAGAAAGAAACCTGGGAGATGATAGCAGCGCGGTTGGTGATCCGATACAAGATGCTTCTTTCCTCTCTGATATGGCTGCCGATCTCGAGCTGAAGCCCAAAGCGTACACGGGTAAACGTGACATGAACACCCGGCCTCTCTTACAGCAAAGCAGCCCGGAAAGGACCAAAGGAAACTCTAATCTCAAGCCTCAAATCAGCCTGGAACAGAGCGAAAATAGTCCTAATGATCACAAACGAGGTCCAGTCTCTTCCCCCCGTCAAAGGAAACAATCCAAGAAGAACCATTGAATTGATCCAGGCTGTGGAAAGGGCATTGTGTAACCTCCAGATTCTTGGTGAAGAGGACGCTGTGAAGAACCGTGTTGTTGCTCAATCGCTTGAAAGCAAGCTTCCCAGTTCACTCAAGAAGGAGTGGATCATGCACAAAACTGATCCGGTAAACAGGTTCTCTCCACTGCATCATTTTGATTGCCTCCTAAGATTCTTGAAGAAGCAAGAGGAGATTCTTGAAGAGTTGGATCAGTTGGAGCCAAGCCCTGCAGACAAAGGCCCTGTGGAAAAGGGTGCTGCAGACTACCCAGATAAGAGAGGGAGGAAGGCTTTCACTAAATCCACAGCAGGTCAGAAGGACGACTATTCCAGCTGTTCTGTCTGTGAAGATGACTCCCATGCCGGCAAGCTATTTGCGTGCAAGGTCTTCAGGGAGCAAGATCTCTTAAGAAAAAGGGCCCATGTGAAGAAGCTAGGGTTGTGCTCCAAGTGTTTGCGGCCCCACCCCAAGGATGGGAAAGGATGCACACCCAGATACCTCTGCCCAAAAGTAGACTGTCGGAAAGGAGGGGTGTCGGACCACAATTACCTTCTGTGTCCTAAGCCATTGACTCAAAAGAAGGACAGCAGCAGTGAGGAGCAGAGTACCATAAAACTTGGAGGAAAGAAACTTGGCCAAACCAACAAACAAGAGGAGTTTCTGGCAGAGCTTACTCCAGAACAAAGAGAGAAATACAAGAATGCGTTCTCAAACAAAATATCATCAACCGTATGCGCCAAGGCTGGAGATGGACTGCAAGAACATCCAGTGGTGATGATGCTGATGGAAGTGACAACAAACTCGGGTTGCCTTATTGGCTCCCTAATCGACCTCGCATCTGACACCAATTATATCACCAATGAAACAGCCGATCGCCTTGGACTGTGCGGTGAGAACATCAGGCTTATAGTCCATGGAGTCGGGGGGATGAAGAAGACAGTCCTAACCAAAAGATATTCCCTGCGGTTGAAGGTGAAGACATCCAAGGGAAAAGTGGCAGAGCATAGAATTATCTGCTATGGCCTGGAAAACATCGCGGAGGTGATTCAATCAGTCACTGCCGAGCAACTGCAGAAGTTCTTCCCCAATGTACCCAGAGACGAACTGGTCCGTCCCACAAAGATTGACCTCCTTATCAGTCATCGGGAAGGTCGCCTTGTTCCCCAGCCAATCAAGATTGTGGGAGACCTCGTCCTCTGGGACGGCCCGTTGGGAAAGACTGTTGGGGGAACCCATCCTGATCTCTTTGAGACAGTCGACCTGGCCGTGTACCGCTCTGAAACTCACCTTGCAAGGACCATGAGATCAGCCTCGATGGCGTATAAAGAGACCATCATGCCTCAAGAACCTCAAGAAGAGGAAGGAAATGCGCTTGTCCGGAGCGCCGTAACCGCCAACAAAGAGGTCTTCGAGTGGTTCAGGTGGGATAGCATCGGAGCTGCGTGCAGTCCTCAATGTGGCGGCTGCAAGTGTGGTAGGTGCCCCCCTGGAGGAAAAGAAATGACCCTCAAGGAAGAACGGGACCTGGAAAAGATAAAAGAATGCCTAACATACGTGCTGGCGGACAAACACAGCAACTCTCCCCACTGGGATGCAGCTTATCCCTGGAAGACAAACCTCGACCTCACAACACTGCCAGACAATCGGCAGGCAGTGGAGGCAACCTTCAGAAACACTGAGAAACGTCTGGAGAAGGAACCTGTGTGGAAGGCTGCATACAAAGAACAAATACATTAAATGGTTTCTAGAGGGGCTGCTGCAAAACTCACAAGGAAGGAAATTAACAACTGGGAAGGACCTAAATGGTACATCAGCCATCTGGTTGCACCGAACCCTCACTCCTCCTCAACCCCTGTGAGAATTGTGTGGAATAGTAGCCAAGAGTTCCGAGGCATAAGTCTAAATGATCTCCTTCACAAGGGTCCCGATGTACTCAATCCCATTAGAGGTGTCCTTCTGAGGTTCAGGAGTGGACTCCATGCCGCACTGGGTGACATAAGAAAGATGTATAACTCAGTGTGGCTGAAAGATGATGAAGTTCACCTCCACCGCTTTCTCTGGAGAGACAACCCTGAGGACGACATTGAGGTGTTTGCAGTCGTCAGAGTTAATATCGGTGATAAACCCGCAGGATGTATCGCCCAAGTTGCAATGAAGGAGACGGCCAACCTTCCTCAGTTTGCTGATATGATTGAAGAACGGCGAGCTCTGACTGAGGACAGCTATGTGGATGACATCCTGACCTCACACGATGACCTCAAGACGCTGGAAAGGATCACCAAAGGGGTGGAGGAGATTTTGAAAGCAGGAGGCTTCTTCCTCAAACCGTGGGTTCTGTCACGCCAAAGTGGGAGGAGTGGAGCCCCTGCTGAAACAACTGTACCCAGGACCCTGGTACTGCCCAACCAAATGCATGATGGGGAGAACAAAGCACTTGGGGTCGGCTACGAACCTGAGACTGACAAGCTTCAGTTGCTGACTTGTATCAACTTCTCTAAGAAAAGAGGGAAAATGAGGACAGGATTTAATCTGAGCATGGAGGATGTCAGGGAAGGAACACCAAATCCCCTTACCCGACGCATACTTCTTAGCCAGATTGCCGCATTATACGACCCGGTTGGTCTTGCCTCACCAGCCAAACAAAAGGGAGTGATGTTGGTACGAGAATCATTCCAGGAAGCTGGTAAGGACAACCCATCTAAAGACACATGGGATGCCCCTCTCTCACTAAAACTTCGAGAAGCCGCAATAACTCTCTTTGAAGAATTCGCGAGACTTGGCCAGGTAAGATTTGAGAGAAGCCTCACGCCGCCTGGAGCCATAGGCCCACCAACAGGGATCACGTTCTCAGATGGAAGCGAATCCTCCTATGGAGCCGTACTCTACCTGCGGTGGGAAACCCGGGACAAAGTTGTAGTGAAGTTGGTGGAATCCAAGGCTAAACTCACCCCTCTCGATCAAAAGGGAGATGTGATCAAGGCGGAACTCTGTGGCGCGGTCTTCGCTACCCGCCTAAAAAAGTATTTTGAGAAGCACTGCCAAATTAAAGTCAAGGAATGGATTCACTTTGTGGACAGCCAAACAATCCTGGCAGCCATCCAAAAGGACAGCTACGGCTTCCAGACCTTTTTCGCTAATCGAATCGGTGAGATTCAGAAAGCCGGACAAGTGGAAGATTGGAGGTGGATTGAAGGCAGAAGAAACATTGCTGACATACTTTTCCAGAGGTGCAACTCCTGAGGAACTTAACGAAGGGTCAGAATGGCAGCAAGGCCCTGAGTTCCTGAAATTGCCCAAGTCCGACTGGCCTATGAAGATGGCCAGTGAGATTACACCCTCTGCTGCTGAAGATGTGGGAAAACTTCAGCGGAAAGCCTTCTCAGCAGTGGTCACCAGGGCCCAGTCAAAAGAAAGAACTGGCCTCAACGGGCCTGACATCAAGGCGGACCTCAAGCATGAAGGAATCAACGGTAGACCGACATCACCAGCTGTCCCGGGTGTAACATCAGCGGCAGACAGACAGAGAAGGCCCTGGGCAATTGGACTGGTGCGCCTTATGGAACCTCAACGCTTCAGTTCTCTGTCCAAGCTGTGTGGTTCCATAGCCTGGACTCGACGGGCTGCAGAAACCTGGCTGAGAAAACGCCAGGCACCAGACACATCAAAGTTGGAGGCATACCGCTCTATCCTGTCTACTGAGGAGAGAGCGCAAGCCTTCCGAGACCTGGTCCTCGCAGCCCAAGATTGCAGTCAGTTCCTGGCCTCAACACTGAACTGCTTGGTGGTCCACAGGGATGAGAGCACAGGAATCCTTCTCTGTGGAGGACGAATCCAGTCCTGGAAAGAAGATGGAACAGCTGTTCCTTTAATTCCATTTCGTTCATGGCTCGCAACGCTACTGTCAAGAGAAGCTCATGACGAGAACCATGAAGGTGTTGCTGCCACGCTTCTGCGCACCAGGAGGAAAGCATGGATTGTGCAAGGTCGGAGGATAGTAAAGAAAGTTGCGAACGACTGTATTACATGTCGCAAACTGAAAGGGAAGATGTGCCAGCAGATGATGAGTGATCTGCCGCCAGAACGCTCACAGCGTGCTAACCCTTTTGAGTATACCACACTTGACCTCTTTGGCCCCTTCGAAATCAAGGATGCTGTCAAGAAAAGAACAGGAAAAAAAGTCTGGGGCATAGTATTCTGTTGCATGGCATCAAGGGCAGTTCATGTGGACCTCGTTGACGACCAATCATCTGAAAGCTTTCTCCAAACTTACTTTCGCTTTGTAGCATTGAGAGGCCATCCCAGAAAATTGTGGTCAGATAGGGGAACCAATTTCATTGGAGCTAAATCTGCCCTACAAGACTTGCATAGGTACTTAGCTACCTTACGGGAAGCATCCATAGTGGACAAAGCCGCCAAGAATGGGACAGTGTGGGCATGGAACTTTCATCCAGCTGACGCACCTCATCGTAACGGGGCTGCGGAAGCTGCAGTTAAGCTCATAAAAAGGGCTCTCACTAGCCTAGGAGGGACAACAAGCTCACTCACCTGGGGTGAACTCCAAACCCTCTTCTACCAGGCAGCTAACCTCACCAATGAAAGGCTGATTGACGCCAGGGCACAAGAACAAGAAGACTCTATAGAGTATTTAACCCCCAATACTCTGCTTCTCGGGAGGACCAGGCAAGGAGGAGATACAGGAGGAATTGACTTGTGCACCCATCCTTGGCGCCGTCTCAGATCCATCCAGATTGGTGTGGATATGTTCTGGAAGAAGTGGAGTGAACTTGCCGGGCCTAATTTATTCGTTCGGCCAAAGTGGCACCGGACCCAAAGGAATGTAGCAATCGGTGACATTGTTTGGATTGCTGATCAAAACGCACTGCGAGGGCAATTCCGTCTCGGACGGATCCAGGCCGTGTACCCTGACAAGATAGGACTTGTGAGAGACGCAGACGTTAAGACGTGTGCAGGCCCCCCTGCTTCCCTAATAGTTGGGCAACTTAAGAGGAACCCTCAGCAGCTGACGTCAGTCATCCTACGGAGAGACGTGAGGAGAAGTAGTCCTCATTCCTGTGGAAGACCAATGACTTCTAGACCTCGTCTCTTCGGCCACCAGTTCTGCAGGCGCTGCCTAAATGCCCAAACCCCCGATTCTGAAGGCATTACCTCTGGATACCTCTCCTTTTCTCTCTCTCTCTTTTTCTCTCTCTTTCTCTCTTTTTCTCTCTCCCTCGCTGGTTGGTATATGCCGCCTTCGCCCACTTGCACCACTATTCATGAAGAATGAAGAGTACATACCCCATATGACCAAACCTGGAAGAATACTACACATCTGTCAGGACTGAACAGTGACAATTCTTCATGATAAAATTCTTCATGATAAAAAAAAAAATAAAAAAAATAAAAAATAAAAATAAAAATAAATGTTTTATATATTACGTGGTGTAATGTAATGGTTTGTCTGTGACCGCCTTGAATCACATGATCAGTCGGTCAAGTGGGAGGTGTTGCGTTCATTACGTCACGGGTGTTCGCAGGTGGGAGGTTCACTTACCTGATTGAAGCACGGGCCAGTCAAGAGTTGAACGTAGACCAGTAAAATGCCAAAACGGTGTGTTAGAATCCAGTAATGAATGAGCACGGGCTATAAGCGGAAGCGAGTACTGTTGTCTCGTCAGGAGAGATGCGCCACCGGTAAGCTGCTGTTTCTATGCATTGAGCTGCGGTTTAAGTTTGTTTGTTTGTTTGCGCTTCCGCTGTGCTGCTACTGTATATGTGCGCGGTTTGTATGCTTGATAACTGTTACTTTGGTCGCGCTGATAAAACCTTGTTTGCGGCCTGATGGTTAACGTTGTCGGCTCGAAAGTATCCGTGGCTATATTCCAGCAAATGTTTGAAATTGGAGCGTTTCACTGTCACACGAGTTACTTCCTGTTTGCGGTGCTGGATGGGTAATGTAGTTAATCGCTTTACATAGGTAATGGATTGCTATGCTCAGCGTCACTACTTAAAACTATACTCACTGTTTTTACTTTAGGCCAACATACTGAGAACACTTTTTGTGGTTTTGGGCTATTGGTTTAATGTGTAAAATTGACATTGATGTAAATTTGGTGTGTGTGAGATTGTTGCATTTCTGTGTTTAGATGAATGTGCTTTGTTTAGTCATTCAGTTTAAACACTAAGTATATTATAATATTTATAATATTAAATACTGACTATATTGCAATTTATATTTTATTTATATTTGTATATTATTCAGAATTCATGGTATATTATGTATGTGGCTATCAATATTGTTGTTTACACCGTAGCCTTTCTATTTTTACAGGTTTATAACCTGCTATTTGTGGACTAATCAACTGTATGTGGAAAATTAATCAGAGTAAATAAAAAACCACAACGAGTTATAACAACGTGTCCTCTCCTGACGCCCCGTTCGGTGGGGAGATTCTTAAAAGAACCGAACACACGGTTTTATTTATTATTTTCACTACCCTGTAATTACTTTGTCCAACCGTTATTATTTTATCCACCCTGTTATTATTTTATCCACCCTGTTATTATTTTATCCACCCTGTTATTATTTTGTCCAGCCGTTATTATTTTATCCACCCTGTTATTATTTTAACCACCCTGTTATTATTTTATCCACCCTGTTATTATTTTGTCCAGCCGTTATTATTTTATCCACCCTGTTATTTTATCCACCCTGTTATTATTTTCACTACCCTGTAATTACTTTGTCCAACCGTTATTTTATCCACCCTGTTATTATTTTGTCCAGCCGTTATTATTTTATCCACCCTGTTATTATTTTGTCCAGCCGTTATTATGTTGTCCAGCCGTTATTATTTTATCCACCCTGTTATTATTTTATCCACCCTGTTATTATTTTATCCACCCTGTTATTATTTTCACTACCCTGTAATTACTTTGTCCAACCGTTATTTTATCCACCCTGTTATTATTTTATCCACCCTGTTATTATTTTGTCCAACGTTATTATTTTATCCACCCTGTTATTATTTTCTCTACCCTGTAATTACTTTGTCCAACCGTTATTATTTTATCCACCCTGTTATTATTTTATCCACCCTGTTATTATTTTGTCCATCCTGTTATTATTTGATCCACCCTGTTATTATTTTCTCTACCCTGTTATTATTTTGTCCAACCATTATTATTTTGTCCATCCTGTTATTATTTTCTCTACCCAGTAATTATTTTGTCCACCCTGTAATTATTTTATCCACCCTGTTATTATTTTCTCTACCCTGTTATTATTTTGTCCACCCTGTAATTATTTTGTCCACCCGTTATTTTCTCTACCCTATTATTTTGTCCACCCTGTTATTATTTTGTTATTATTTTGTCCACCCTGTTATTATTTTGTCCACCCTGTTATTATTTTCTCTACCCTGTTATTATTTTGTCCACCCTGTAATTATTTTGTCCACCCGTTATTTTCTCTACCCTATTATTTTGTCCACCCTGTTATTATTTTGTTATTATTTTGTCCACCCTGTTATTATTTTGTCCACCCTGTAATTATTTTGTCCACCCGTTATTATTTTCTCTACCCTGTTATTATTTTGTCTGCTCTGTTATTATTTTCTCTTCCCTGTTATTATTATGTCCACCTTGTTATTATTTTGTTATTATTTTGTCCACCCTGTTATTATTTTGTCCACCCTGTTATTATTTTCTCTACCCTGTTATTATTTTGTCCACCCTGTAATTATTTTGTCCACCCGTTATTTTCTCTACCCTATTATTTTGTCCACCCTGTTATTATTTTGTTATTATTTTGTCCACCCTGTTATTATTTTGTCCACCCTGTTATTATTTTCTCTACCCTGTTATTATTTTGTCCACCCTGTAATTATTTTGTCCACCCGTTATTTTCTCTACCCTATTATTTTGTCCACCCTGTTATTATTTTGTTATTATTTTGTCCACCCTGTTATTATTTTGTCCACCCTGTAATTATTTTGTCCACCCGTTATTATTTTCTCTACCCTGTTATTATTTTGTCTGCTCTGTTATTATTTTCTCTTCCCTGTTATTATTATGTCCACCTTGTTATCAATTTGTCCACCCTGTTATCAGTTTGTCCGCCTTATTATTTTGTCCACCCTGTTAAGCAGTTTTTTTTTTGTTGTTGTTGTTGTTTTTTACAATAATTTCATAAAATCAGCAAAACATGCTAATAATTCAGTGACGATGAAAATTTACAAGAGAGTATAAATAACAGGGTGAACATTTTTTGGTCTTCCATTTAATTAATTTTGTTTAATAATGGTTACATTTATTTACCCAAGCTTGACCAGAGTATTTTTTCAAATGTTTTACATCACCCTATCATACATTTCTTTTAAAGATTTACTACATTTTATGATGGCCAAAAGGCACTGATTACCAGGAATGACCCTCCTACTCTTTAGTGCCTCAAGACAATTCATGTGTTATACTGATGCTTTATGACTGATTTACTAACACATCAGTAATTCTCTGTAGAGCATTAAGCACATGAAGTATTAAGTTTCTTCATAAATCTGAGAAACTTTGTTCAGTGGACTCATATGTGTTTTGGGATTTTAGGGGAGGGTTTGTTGACAGAAAGGCGTGAGCAAAACAGCAAACAGCAGTTCCTCCTCACAAAGCTAACTAATTAAGTTTTATACATCGACAAATAAAAATCTTCCTTTTTTATATATCAATAAGTTGTCTGGCAACTTGCATGTCATTCAGATATTAAATCAGTTAATCTAAAACATTAAAGTGATTGATCAGATATTTTATTTATGACATCATAAAAAAGCAAACTTTACACAAGTAAAATAAAAAAATCTATAAATACACACTGAACTCAAGGTAAACAATGTCATGATTTTTCAACATGCATGTCAGCAACATTTGCATATAATGATAGCACTTTACAATAAGGTTAATTAACATGACCTAAGAATGAACAATACTTCTACAGCATTTACTAGTCTTAGTTAATATTAATTTAAACATTTACTAATACATTAATAAAATCAAAGGTTGTATTTGTTAACATTAGTCACAGTGAACTAACATGAACAAACACTGAACAGCTGCATTTTTTATTAGCTGACATTAACAAACATGAATAAATACAGGAACAAATGCATTGCTCATTGTTAGTTAATACATTTACTAATGTTAACTAATGAACCTTATTGTAAAATGTTACCCATATACCCAAATAAACACTGTTTATCACACACGCTGTTGGTTCACTGGAAGCGTTCAGCACTGGAGTCTCTGTTGGGAGTGTGTTGTGCTCCAGGATTGAGGTACTGGTCGAACTCGCTGCGGTCGAGCTGGTCCAGCATGTCGGATCTCACCTGGTCCAGGTAAAACTCCAGAGAAGGTCCTCCTACACACACCTGTGTTCCCCAGAGCTCCGGCCCACTCGACTGCGAGAAACAGGAGTTATGATACGCCAGGTTTCCATGCGATGTCGTCGTCTCACAGTGGTTCTCCAGTGAAAACCCAGTGTGTGGAAGCGTGCATGGCCAGTGTGAGGCTTGACCTTGAAGAATATAACTCAGGTGGAAACTAGCGTTTGGAGAGCTGTAGTTTTCGCTGAGGTGGAAACTAGCGTTTGGAGAGCTGTAGTTTTCGCTGAGGTGGAAACTAGCGCTTGGAGAGTTGATGTTCTCAGTTGAAGGCATTTTAGTGCCACGCTTGTTGCACTTTCGTCGACGGGGCCGGTATTTGTAGTTGGGATAGTCAATGGTGTGCTGGACTCGCAGTCGTTCTGCTTCTTGCATGTAAGGACGCTTCTCTGCCAGAGACATGGCCTTCCATGTCTTTCCTGTAAACACACACACACAAAGTTTTAGTTTAAACAGTAAAAGGCTATCACTCTGCTCACTTTATTTCAATATGCATATAAGGGGTTGGGTTATGGGTTGGGTTTAGACAATTCCTACGAGTGAGGTCGTGAGATAGTGTTGTTTTGACAGCCTTTTTATTTTATTTAATTTTTTACAGTGTTTGATAATGTTTGAAAAATGCAGAGTTGTTTTAACCCAAATTTTGGTCAAATATGGACAAAGCCGGCAGTTGTGTTACAGTTTTTAATAACAAAATTTAACCCAACGGTTTGGTTGTCCAACAACGCTATCTCACGACCTCACTCGTACGATTTGTCTAAACCCAACCCCCCCCCCAAAAAATTTTTTTGGTCTAAACCCCAGTGTTGGTTAGGTTTAGTGGCGGGGTCAGGGGTAGGTCATTCGTACGAATTCATACGATTTGGGCAACTTGTAAAATATGCAGAAAATTGAGCTAAAATCGTATAAATTCGTACGAGTGAGGTCGTGCGAATTCGTACGAATAAGCCACATCATAAAATTCGTACGAATTGCAATCATATCGGGTTGGAATTTTTGCCGTATTTTAAAAAAATAGTTTTTTTTTTTTTACAGGTGTTTTACCTGCATATTGAATTACGCATTGTATTATGTTGTGTTTTAAGATTTAATGGAAATTTCCGTAAAGTTACTGAATAATTATAACCTAAAATTACCAGTACATTTTCCGTTTTTATTTATTTAGGCCTTAGTGAACGATAAGAAACGCATATTCCGGTGTAACTGATGCTGTAATGAAGCACTCACCGAGTATTTTGCTGAGGTCCGTGTTCTCCAGGTCCGGGTTGAGCTGCGCGAGGCGTCGACGCTCCTCTTTGGTCCAGATGATGAACGCGTTCAGAGGGCGTCGCACTCGAGCCTCCGCGAGCGTCTTCGCTTCAGGGCTCGAGCAACAGGACTCGGAACCCACCGACACCGGGCTCGACGGACCCGAAACCGGGCAACGCGACACCGGGCAACGCGACGCGACGCGGCACTGCTGACTCTCGAGCATCATTCTGGCGGTGTCAATTTGAAGTTCTGGGAGGATCCGGTCGAGGAACATGCTGGAGTTTGTCCTGGTCCATCTCTGGGATCCAGTGGGATTTAACGGGAGCGCGGGCCAATCAGCGGCGGAGGAGTGGATTAAAGGTGTGAAGAAGCGCGGGAAGTTTCACCTCAGTGATAACGCCGATGTGCACGCGCGCGATAACGAAATGTGAATAACATTTTTTTAACATTCTTTTATAAATTAGAAGACATATCCATTGCTTGTGGACTGCTAGAAATACTAATAGTCAGTAGAAACCATAATTTAGGCTAAAATAACATATAAGATAAGAAATTATCAAGTTTCTAAACCGAAAATTCAATAAAACAGTTTGTTTCTTGTATCCCTCTTGGGATTAAAAATTGGAATTGGAATTATATTCCCCGGATTTTTAGACATTTTTTCTCTAAATGTAAAAAAAAAAGAAAAGAAAAAAGGAGAAGAAATCTCTCACAAAGGCTACAAGATCACATCGTGTCCTTCAAAGATGTGGCCTGACCAAATGACATCTGAAACACACACACACACACTCACACACACATCTGACATATTCACCCTTTATTCAAGTTTATTGGAGTCAATTGTTTTATTTGTTATTATAAATAATTGAAACATGCCATATTTTGCAGTCATAATTTGGCCCAGAAATCATGAACAAAAACAAGAGTGAACCCATGAAATATTAATAACTGATTGTTGTAGTTGGAGTTTACTTTTTGTTTTTCTTTGCATTTTTTTTTTTTTTTTTTACACTGTAAAAAGTGTGTTTAAAATTTGTTTTCTTTTGTCAAATCAACCTGGATAATTAATTGGGTTCAGAAAACATCATATTTTGAGTTTTCGTTGATTAAACCTCCTTCATTGTATTAACTCAGTTTAGTTTTAATTTCAATGAACTCAAAATGTTAAGGCTACCAGGTCAAGTACTTTTATAAAGTTAATCAACAATAATTGTTATAGTACAATAAAACCTGTAGCTACTTTGCCTTTTTTGCCAGATAATTTTGTCGGATAAATAAATTAACTGAATTTAGTGCTTTGCTCTTCTCTCATATTTAAAAAAAATATGTATAAAACATTTTTTCTTCATATATGCTGATGGTTTAATCAAACTGGGTCATTAAAAAAATATCACTTTTGGCCACTTTCCATAGACATAAAGGTTGTAATACTGTACAAACTGTACCTTCACACACACACACACACACACAAACTCTTGCATTTTTTTTAATGCGTTAATCCATTACTTAATGCATTTTTACATTTTCAAAAAACATTCCTTATTGTGATTTATAAGTGGTTTTCTTCATGGGGACCAAAAAATGGACCCCCTCAAGAACCAAGATTTTGGATATTGTCCTCATTATATCCCCATAACGTATAGGGTTTACCTGAAACACACTCTCTCACACACACACACACACACACACACACACAGTCAGTAATTAAGATGGCCTCCAGACAGCAGATCTCTCTCTCTCTCTCTCTCTCTCTCTCTCTCACACACACACACACACACACACACTCGTCTGTCTGGTGCACCTGTTGTCTCAGACTCTTGTGTTTGTGATTCCGCCATAATAGAATCATGAAAAGCTTTGACACCTCGATTAAACACAGACTCGTCTGATCAGAAATAGCCGCTCGGTTAATTCAATGAAGGCAATGATCAAGGTTTAGATTTTATCTGACGAAACCTGTCTTTGACAAAGCGAAGCGAGGCTGTTCGTTAATCGATACGATCTCAGAATAATGCATGTTAGACAGTCTAATGATACTGAGGATAATCGAATTCAACTAGAGCGTCTTCTTCTATTATTTGAGTCACGAGACCCTCATGATTGAGTTTATGTGAATTGGAGACTAATTCGATCTCCTGATGATTATGATGAAAAGCTGTTGAATTGAAATTAACCGAGGAAGATGAGCCGTAATAACATTAAACTCGACAAGAATGAGATGAATGAACTTAAGGTTTGATTTGATTCGTTTAAAGACGATCTTATCAATATATTAATAATAATATTAGTGCATGTTCACACGCTGAAAATAGGCTTCACTCTAAAAAATGCTGGGTTGTTTCAACCATAGACATCATGTCTCTATATAATATCAATGGTTTCAACCCAAATCAGGGTCAAATATGGACGAACCCAACCGTTGGGTTAAAACATTTAATTTAATTTAAAAACATTAACCCAACGGCTGGGTTTGTTCATATTTGACCCTGATTTGAAACAACCCAGCATTTTTTAGAGTGAAGCCTATTTTCAGCGTGCAATGAACCGATATTAAAATGAAAAAATTAAATAAAGAAATAAATAAAACAGTTTTAAGATGCCAAAAAACGGGAATGCGCTTTATAGATTAAGGATTTAAATCAGAATAGTGCGAAATAACATTATAGGCTACCAATAAACATGCGTCTTTTGTGTCTTAATGCTTACACTAATAAATGATTCCTTTTCCCTGAAAACTGAAGGTTGTTCACACTGCTAGATTAGCGACTGAATCCACATCGCGCGTCAGATCGCTCGCGTCGCTATTAACAGCGATAATGGGCTTTTGTTAATTAGTTCGCGCGACTCAGCGTGAATACAATAATGTTAGTTTCGGTTGTTTTGAAAATAATAATTAAAAAAAGGCATTTGAGAGTTATTGTTTAAAGTTTGCTTAAAAGCATCCAATAGACTCGCATCTATTCCTGACTATCTGGCAAACCTTTATTAATGTTTTTATGGTTGTTCTTGGATATGCAGGTGTGTGATGGATAGCATATGATCCAGGTAGTGTTTTTATCTATAAGAACGTGATAATCTTGAGTTTGTCTTAATCTGAACACAATGTTGTTTCATTCCGCTGGGAAAAACAAGGGCCAAACCCAGATGGATCAGCACTAAGCTTTTAATAGTGTTGACCACAAACCACTGGTCAAGCGCACTGCTACTGAGAGAGCCACTGCTGTCCCAGAAAAACATCACACAGAAGGACGTTTTTGGCAGAATATGTGAGTGAGTTGAATGGAGATGCGAATATCTGTTGAGAAATAAATGCATCTGAATGGAGGAAGTGGAATTTCACTGTGAAAAGTCATTTAATACTGTAATACAGAATGTCTTGCTTCCCAACGAGGATCCGATGTTATTTTCAGACCAAACTGGGAAGATAAGCAAGAAATGGCTTGAGAACAAGTCGAGTCTCCTTCATTTATACAGCGCTTTTAGAGCGTTTCACAGCAGTGATAATAGGAGATTACAGTAACAGATTGTTTAGGCTTTACAGCAGCTCTAGAATAAAGTTATTGTCCAGATAAAGTTAGTTTTGATTGATTCACTTCCGTCGCAAAGATCATTAGTTATTAACTTACGGGCCGCTAACACGACAACAGAAAACAGAAACTTTTAGTGTGTTCTGGCCGTTCATCCTCCAGTGTTTGGAGCTGGAGAACACACACTCTGAAACAGGATCGAAGGTGCTAGCATTGAAAAAGAAGAACAAGTCCAGACTGAATATCGTGTCTCACATTAAACTGAGACATTCTCCTCATTAACATTGAGTGGAGCAACACGTACTCTTCATCCAGTCGAAGCCGATTCTGTGCTCATGTACTTAATCTACAGTATTTGTGTAATTCTCGCTAATTCCCTGACCAGTGATTGTGTTTAAAATGGTTATAAGAGCTCTAAATATTCAGCTTTTCCCCCACAGGAGACAGAGTGTGTGTGAGCAAGAAACGGGAGAATCCACAGTTACGCCTCATTGGAATTAAAGGTGAGTTCCGGATATTTGGGATGTTTTTCCCAGTCATCTCAGTGGGATAAAGTGTCCTGGACTCAAACGTCTGGAGCGACTGAGATCTGGATCTGGATCAGACTCTACAGAAGAAGACTGTGTCTCACATTAAACTGAGAGATGTTCCTCATTTACATTGAGTGGAACAACACTCACTCTGATTCTGTGCTAATTCACGTTATCTACAGTGATTCTTGCTCATTTCCTGACCACTGATTGTGTTTAAAATGGTTATGGCTATTCAAAGAGCAGGAGTGTGTGTGTGTGAGCCAGAAACGGGAGAATCCACAGTTACGCCTCATTGGAATCAGGATTGGGACGTTATCTCCATAAAGTGTCCTGAACTCAAACTTCTGGATACACTGAGATCTGAGATCAAACTATAGACTCTTTCTGGAAGAAGTTTACGGGTTTGTTTCAGTGATGTTTGTAGAATTATAAACTGGAATGTTCTCTTAACGTTCACTGAAGAAAAAACGTGTTTAAAACATTTCAAAACTGATGTTCTGAATGTGTAGAAATTATGTTTTCATATTCAATTCAATTCAATTCACATTTATTAGTTTATTTTTCACAATACACATCGTTTCACAGCAGCTTTACAGAGAATACATTAATGTTTACAGTGATCTGATATCAGAGGAAACTGTGTAAGTTATGCTAGTAATAATTTAAGGCAGAAACAATGAGCTCACTGAAGTAATGAATACTTATTGGTTAACAAATGATTGTGACATTTAGCCAAACTTGCTGATGTTTTGACATAATGTTCAGTTGTCATATGAACATTAGCAGATCATGCTTTATCTGAGAGGATATGATGATTAATGATGAGATCTGAAGAGATGCGAGAGTGAAGAGAGGAACATCTCCAGTCTGAGATCAGCGAATACAGTGCGTCTGATGGAGCCGGGAATCAGTGTGTGTGTGTGTGTGTGTCTAGTATTGTATTGGCCCAGCAGGAGTGAGTCAGATAACACACACACACACACACACACACACACACGCCTCCTCCTCAAACACACAGTGGATTACGGGACCCCTGAGGGCCTCATTAGCAGAACACAATCTTCTCAAACTCCTAAACTCTTAAACTCTGTTTATAAACCACTGAGATCTTCTGGTTCTGGTTCTGGTTCTGGATCTGGTGTATAGAGTGGATCTGAACTGGTTTCTGATGTACACCAGTATTACTGTAGCTCAAGTGTTTATTGCTGTTATTCAGAGATAAGATGTTATCAGTCGCTCTATTGTTCACTTCTCCACTACTGTATATCACTGTATTCTGTTCCTCACACACACACACACACACACACACACACACACACACACACACACACACTCACTTCTCCACTACTGTATATCACTGTATTCTGTTCCTCACACACACACACACACACACACACACACACACACACACACACACACACACACTCACTTCTCCACTACTGTATATCACTGTATTCTGTTCCTCACACACACACACACACACACACACACACACACACACTCACTCACTTCTCCACTACTGTATATCACTGTATTCTGTTCCTCTCACACACACACACACACACACACACACACACACACACACACACACTCACTCACTTCTCCGCTACTGTATATCACTGTATTCTGTTCCTCACACACACACACACACACACACACACACACACACTCACTCACTTCTCCACTACTGTATATCACTGTATTCTGTTCCTCTCTCTCACACACACACACACACACACACACACACACACACACACACACACACTCACTCACTTCTCCACTACTGTATATCACTGTATTCTGTTCCTCACACACACACACACACACACACACACACTCACTCACTTCTCCACTACTGTATATCACTGTATTCTGTTCCTCACACACACACACACACACAGACACACACAAACACACACACACACACACACTCACTCACTTCTCCACTACTGTATATCACTGTATTCTGTTCCTCACACACACACACACACACACACACACACACACACACACACACACACACACACACACACACTCACTCACTTCTCCACTACTGTATATCACTGTATTCTGTTCCTCACACACACACACACACACACACACACACACACACACACACACACACACTCACTCACTTCTCCACTACTGTATATCACTGTATTCTGTTCCTCACACACACACACACACACACACACACACACACACTCGTAACACAGACTCAGCCTGAGATGAAGACATTACACAGATCTTAATCGGTTATTGAAATCCTCATATAATCCTCCTCGTCATATCATCCTCATATAATGTCTTTTTTATTGCATAATTATAATTCAGTACAAAAAGAAATAATACAGAACAATGAACACGAACATGCAGAGAAATGGGAAAAAAAATGGGAAAAAATTACAATTTACATAAAACTTGTTCTATGATGTTTTCAAAGCTTTGAATTGGACGAGATTTTTTGAAATTATGACAATAATAACTGTAAATCATAAGCAGATACTTTGCAGTTAAGTTTGAATTGAAGGTATATTGTGAATACGGTATTTACCCATCATACAAATAAAGTTTAATGTGTCATCTTTATTTTCAGAGACATCATGAGAAATAACCAGAACATTAGTTCATATTCAGCGCTTTCGTCTCATATTCACTTTCTATATCTCGCTTTCCTCAGGTTTTCACTCATTTAGAAATAAACACTAAAAGAGGTTGTTATTATAATTATTTGACCTGATAATATTCCAGAATTGGCTCAGATTTATAATGTGACTGTTTGTGAACTAATAACAGGCAAATCAACTGAAAATCTACAGAGAAATGTAGAAAATAGCACCTAAAATCAATGAGAGATAAAGGGTTCAATTGGCTTTATGGTTATTTGAGGATTAAAGTTCTTGGAATTACATTTCATTTTGATCTATAAAGCGCCAGCAAAAGAACTTTGTGTAGTGTTTGTGTAACTTTATTGAGCACGTTTATGATTAAGAAGAATGAATATCACTAGATCTGCCACTGGGGTCTGAAAAATCAATGTATTCAAAGGGAAGTTTTCATAACTCAGGTTTGTTTGTTTGTTTGTTTGTTTAGTCCAGCTTCAGTGGATTGTTTTTTAATGACGAGAAAAAATGATGGTAAAACTATAAGCCTATTAGATTTTTATAATCTAAAATCTCTAAAGCTCAATAAATAAATTTTGGATCTGTAAGATTTTTAATGTTTTTCAAAGAAAACTCTCTTCTGCTCATCAGGGATGGATTTATTTGATAAAAAAAAAACACACACAAAAAAACCAGTAATATTGTGAAATATTATTAGAATGTAAATCATCTGTTTTCTATGTGAATATATAGTAAAGTGTAATTTATTCCTGTGATCAAAGCTGAATGTTCAGCATCATTACTCCAGTCTTCAGTGTCACATGATCCTTCACAAATCACTCTAATATGAGGATTTGATGCTCAAGAAACTTTTATGATTATTATTAATGTTGAAAACAGTTATTTAAATGTTTATTTCAGGATTATTTGATGAATAGAAAGTTTAAAAGAACAGCATTATCTGTAATAGAATCTTTTGTTTTGGGGTCAGTAAGAATTATTTTGGGGGGAAAGAAAAAAAATAAATCAATACTTTTAGCAAGGATGGGTTAAATTGATCAAAAGTTACAGTAAAGACATTTATAATGTTATAAAAGATTCTATTTCAAATAAAAAAAAAATGAAGACTGGAGTAATGATGCTGACAGTTCAGCTTTAATCACAGGAATAAATTACACTGTAAAATATATTCACATAGAAAACAGTTATTTTACATTGCCATAATATTTAACAATATTACTGTTGTTGTTGTTGTTGTTGTTGTTGTTGTTGAATTTTTAATCAAAGACTTCTTTTAAAAACATTAAAAAATCTTACCGATCCAAAACTTTGTATTTGCTTTTAATTTTATTTAAAAACGTTTCCAAATAATTAACTGAATAAAACATATTTCTCACCGGGTTAAAAGCATCACAATCTAATCTAAAACATGTTTCAGGGATAAAGGGATTTGACAAAGTGAACATTGATGGATCTTCGAATATTAAATCTTGCGTGTCATATTCGGGTGAACACTTAAACTCTGGGACTCATTTCTAGAGTTTGTTCATGTTGGATAGATTGTCAATTGTTATTAATATAGGAATAAATATAGTTTTAGATCCATAGGAGATATTGTGCAGTTTTCCAGGTGTGCTGCTTCGTTTCGTTTCTTGTGTCATTTTTACATTATGCCCCATTTTTATTTTCATATATACAGGTCCTTCTCAATAAATTAGCATATTGTGATAAAGTTCATTATTTTCCATAATGTAATGATAAAAATTAAACTTTCATATATTTTAGATTCATTGCACACCAACTGAAATATTTCAGGTCTTTTATTGTTTTAATACTGATGATTTTGGCATACAGCTCATGAAAACCCAAAATTCCTGTCTCAAAAAATTAGCATATCATGAAAAGGTTCTCTAAACGAGCTATTAACCTAATCATCTGAATTCACTAATTAACTCTAAACACCTGCAAAAGATTCCTGAGGCTTTTAAAAACTCCCAGCCTGGTTCATTACTCAAAACCGCAATCATGGGTAAGACTGCTGACCAGAATGCCATCATTGACACCCTCAAGCAAGAGGGTAAGACACAGAAAGAAATTTCTGAACGAATAGGCTGTTCCCAGAGTGCTGTATCAAGGCACCTCAGTGGGAAGTCTGTGGGAAGGAAAAAGTGTGGCAAAAAACGCTGCACAACGAGAAGAGGTGACCGGACCATGAGGAAGATTGTGGAGAAGGACCGATTCCAGACCTTGGGGGACCTGCGGAAGCAGTGGACTGAGTCTGGAGTAGAAACATCCAGAGCCACCGTGCACAGGCGTGTGCAGGAAATGGGCTACAGGTGCCGCATTCCCAAGGTCAAGCCACTTTTGAACCAGAAACAGCGGCAGAAGCGCCTGACCTGGGCTACAGAGAAGCAGCACTGGACTGTTGCTCAGTGGTTGCTCAAATTTTGCATGTCATTCGGAAATCAAGGTGCCAGAGTCTGGAGGAAGACTGGGCAGAAGGAAATGCCAAAATGCCTGAAGTCCAGTGTCAAGTACCCACAGTCAGTGATGGTCTGGGGTGCCATGTCAGCTGCTGGTGTTGGTCCACTGTGTTTTATCAAGGGCAGGGTCAATGCAGCTAGCTATCAGGAGATTTTGGAGCACTCCATGCTTCCATCTGCTGAAAAGCTTTATGGAGATGAAGATTTCATTCTTCAGCATGACCTGGCTCCTGCTCACAGTGCCAAAACCACTGGTAAATGGTTTACTGACCATGGTATTACTGTGCTCAATTGGCCTGCCAACTCTTCTGACCTGAACCCCATAGAGAATCTGTGGGATATTGTGAAGAGAAAGTTGAGAGACGCAAGACCCAACACTCTGGATGAGCTTAAGGCCGCTATCGAAGCATCCTGGGCCTCCATAACACCTCAGCAGTGCCACAGGCTGATTACGGCCATGCCACGCCGCATTGAAGCAGTCATTTCTGCAAAAAGGATTCCCGACCAAGTATTGAGTGCATAACTGAGCATAATTATTTGAAGGTTGACTTTTTTTGTATTAAAAACACTTTTCTTTTATTGGTCGGATGAAATATGCTAATTTATTGAGACAGGAATTTTGGGTTTTCATGAGCTGTATGCCAAAATCATCAGTATTAAAACAATAAAAGACCTGAAATATTTCAGTTGGTGTGCAATGAATCTAAAATATATGAAAGTTTAATTTTTATCATTACATTATGGAAAATAATGAACTTTATCACAATATGCTAATTTATTGAGAAGGACCTGTATTTATATTTTAAATGAGGTATAAAGGAGTTTGAACTGACGCAAACATAAAGCCGAAGTGACTCCGCCCACTCTGACGTCATACACACTCTCTGTATTTAAATCTCTTTATTGCCTTTGAACGCTCGGATGTGTGTGTGTGTGTGTGTGTGTGTGTGTGTGTTATGCAAATTAAGCTTGTTTCCGCCACGGAATAAAAAAATAAACAAACAAATAAAGAAAGGCTAATTTTAATCTCACAAGTCTGACTTTTCCTCCTGCCATTCCAAGTTCATATCTCACAATTCTGAGTCCCTGTAGCAACTCATAATGTAATTTAATAACTGTGCATAACCTAATAATTGTTCTCAATTTTGCTTTCCGTCTATAACTCTGAGAACAGACACCAGGGGCGCTACAACACTCACTACACCCGAGTCTCAGCTCTACACATGCTGGCAAACAGTGATCATAGTGTATCCATTAAGCCATTGTGTCTAGAATGGCCCATTACGCCTATATCTCGTGCGCACAAAGTCCATACTTCACCAAACTTTGTACACGTGGAGAACTAGTTATTCTGAGCAAACATGTTTAGTTTGGTGAACTGATGATGTTTGGGAGCTAACAGCAGATCCTGCTGAACTAAATGCGTCTCTATAGCACGTGTTTATCGTGCAATTTATACGCGAAAATGCGTTTTTACGTGCATATGACACGCATGGGTAGTTTAGGGTTACAGGTGTAGTAGTGGTGTGGGGTTACGGATGTATTATATGTTTGGGTAGGATTAGTGGTGTGTATTACACGCAATACACTGCGTATCATATGCATGTAAAAACTAATGTTCGCGTATAGATTGCACGATAAACACAATGCGTGCTATTCATGGATTTCATCAGGTCCCTTTCCACAGGTGTATTAATCAAGCACAATGCAGTCTGCATTCATAATCTAGGTGCTTGATTTTATACACCTGTGGAAAGGGACCTGATAAAACCCATGAATAGATACGCATTATGAGCTCAGGAACTGAAGAGGAAGACTGATGTTAATGTTGTCCAGTAGAGGGAGTCACAGCATGATGTGTGTGTGTGTGTGTGTGTGTGTGTGTGTGTGTGTGTGTGTGTGTGTGTGTGTGTGTGTGTGTGTGTGTGTGAAATAGTCCACAAACACAAGGGTATTTCCCTCAAGAAAGACCCTATAAATCCACTCGACAGGAATCACGAACAGCAGATTTCCTGATTTTCCTGTTTTCCAGTGTAAGAGAGAAACTTGTTGGCCAGGAGAATCTGTGCTTCAGTTTGTGTGTTTGTCTAAGCAAGAGGCAAGGCCGACTGGAAGAGTGCAAAAAAAATGTTTCAATCATATTTTCATTATTTTATATAGAAACGATTGGGTGCATAATTTACCGGTTAATATTCTTTAGTACCATAGCCTCAAAATACAAAATATTTATTGAACTAAAATATAGCATTAACGGTAGCCTAACACTTTACAATTAGGTTCATTAGTTAACATTAGTTGACTACATAGTTGGCATTAACTAATAATGAACTGAACTTATACAGCATTTTTAATTTCAACATTTACTAATACTTTACTCAAATCTAACATCAGTTACTGTGAACTAACATGAACCCAACAATGAACAACTGTATTTTATTAACTAACATTAACAAAGATTTATAAATACTGTAACAAATGTATTGCTCATTGTTAGCTCATGTTAGTTAATACAGTAATGATTAATGTTAACTAATGAACCTTATTGAAAAGTGTTACCGCATTAATTTCACTGAAAGTAAAAAAAAAAAGGTGTTTTCCACTTTTGAGTGAGTATGACTGAATAATGTCACATCTGTAATCATATGTTTTCATCGAGGCTTTCATATATTATGGGATGTCCCCGTTGCCTCCGTTAGACCTTAAGAGTGTTGAAAACTGTAATAGTTCTCAGGAAATCCTGACCACTAACCGCCTCTCCTTTAGATTACAGCATATTGGGTTGATTTGTTGGTATAATGACTGAACTGAATTTTCTGAATCATACAGTTTCCACGTAGTCTTGTATCAGCTTTCTAATGCAGTGGCCCTAAAAAACTGTATTTTGGACTTATTTCTGATTTCAGTGGCCATGATCACCCTTGCTGATCAAGGGTTAGGTGGACAGGGTTTATGATTGTGTTGAATGAGGTTTACTCACACACACAGCTGAGTAATGAACACGAGAAACATGAATCATCATCTTTTTACTCTCCTGAGACTCAAAGGGAGAGAAGGACTGAGAATGAAACACAGTCGAAGTAACAGGAGAGAGTGAATGTCTAAACTTGTTTAATCGTCTAAATCATCAGCAACATCTTCACTCTATACTAGTGTTGCACAATATACCGTTACTGGAAAGATAGAAAGATTAAAGATTAAAAGAAAGATTAAAACTGGTATGGTTCCACATTTTATTATAACAGTACTTTAAGAATGAGAGTTTTTCCTTGAAGAAAAATTCTTCATGCTTTAAATTTAAATATCTTGAATGTAACTCGACACCCTCGCCTCATTTAGTATGCGCGGTCCTATGAATATGCAAATGAGCCCCACCTCCATGAAAATGAAAACTAAACTGACAGTTCATGACATTTATATTGTCAAATTGATCGTAATTTGCATTGCTAGTTTTAAAGTTAAAATCATTTTAAATATATTTTAAGATAAAAAAAATAATAAAAAAATATATAAAATTACATAAAAAATATTAAATTGCTCATATCATGAAATTGATTTTGGTCATATCCCAACCTGTTCAGAATTGTGAAAGTTTAGCTAATGTGATTGATCATAGCCTATATATATTTTTTTTTTAATAATTTATAAAATAAGGAATTTTAAGTTTTGTCATATTATTCAATTACTTTTACTGTTGTTTTAGTTTTTTACTGTGATATCGATTTATTATTATTGCGATATTTTTGTCAGGTAGAGTATCCAAGTCATAATTTTAGTATCTGACAAAACGGCCCTATACCTGCTTAGATATTGAAAGAGATGCTTGCAGATGTCATAGATCTTCTTAATATTATTAATTCATTTTGCCATTAGAATTCAGTTCTGTTTGATATAATCATTATATCATCATTTTCCAGCTCTATAACACTTCAGCGGTTTCACACAACACTCTTAGGGATGCACGATATCATCCACCATATCGGTATCAGCCGATATACTGTATGTTCAGTTTTAATGTTATCGATATCGGCCGATAAGAGAATGTGTCCGATATATTAAAGCTGATAATGTATTATGTCCTTCAGCTGAGACGCTTCAGATGCGACTGTTCAACATGACGGCTCTGAATTGCTTGAAATATGAGTGGAATCACTCCTTAAAGGAAAACACAGCTCAAAGTCTGTAATATAGGCTACATAAAATTAAAATGAGAATGTAATATAATGTTGTGAGTTCTCTGTGTTTAATTGTCGTGTTTCAGTTGCGGTTAGTCAATAACACGGTTAGTTCGTAATAGGAAATGTCTAAAGCCTGACCACTAACTGCCTCTAACTTTCTCAATGAGATCATTTACTAGTCCTGCAATCTGAGATATGGAGTTATTCTTTATTATCCAGTCAGGCATTTCTTTATGCTGTGGCCCTGAAAAGTATTTGGAAACTTAAGCAACATTTAAACATTTATCAAAGTCATCGCAGCAGAAACTATGAAGACCAACAGAGATCTTCTGGAAGTCAGTTCCCCTCGAGTTCACACAGGGGTTTGCACAGGTCTTTCAGTGTCTCATTTATTTTTATTTTTATTTTGAACATCAGGTCTACCTCTATTGTTTTATCATTACAAACCAAATCACTGTCAAAACAATCTGTACTGTATAACGCGCTATTAAATATAAAGGTGACTTGACTTAAATCCTTACAGAAACACTGTAGCTATAGCACGCATCAGTGAGGAAGAACCAAAGAATTCGCCTGGATAATGGAAAGCATGTGTGTGTGCGTGTGTGTGTGTGTGTTGCGTCAAGCGCGCTGCGGGGGCGCGCCGAAAGGCGAGGTCTGGGAACGCGCTACTAAATTGTAGTTCAGAGAAAATCAAGGAACATAAACCGAAATGTCTTCGTGTTTAGTCGTAGTTTTTGCGCTTCTCCTGACGCTTCTGATAGTGTGGATCTGCGGATACTCGCGGAGAAGGTGAGATCAGCTCCAGATCATTCACTACAGTTTCACTCTTGAGTTATTACAGTTTTTAATAACTTAATGAGACATACCACACATATGATAAGGTGTGTTACATCTGCTCGTAATGTTACTGCAGCTTTATGTTAGACTCACTCAATTAACAGACGAGATTATATAAAAAATATAGAATATTAATAAAAACTATATGGTGAACAGTCGTTAATTATGTTAAAACGTGTGGTTTCACATCAATAGACGGAGCACAATGTATTATATAATGAAAATATCAGATCCCGCTCTAAATAGCTTTGTTAAAAATGTTTTGTTGTTGTTGAGTTTAACTAATTTGACTTGACTTGTCAAACAGTGAATTTCTGGACTGGCCGATTAACTGACTCGATTCTGATTGGCTGTCAGTGTTTTATCGGTCAACAGCTGGGGGAAAAAATCGTTCCGAAAGTGATCCCAACGATATCGTTTCTCTATATCGTTATCATTATAGCTGTGTTGTGAACTCTGCTATTCTTTAATATGGAGAACGATTTTTAGAACTATCGTTATCTTTATTATAGGTAGGCTATCGTCTCTAGTGTGAACAGGCCTTTAGTCTTGTCCTAACTGAGAACATTTCTCCACACTATAAGCCCACATCAAATGTGACGATTTATTTCTAAAAATACTTTGAGATGTCCTATGATTATGTGATTGTGTGAGATGTTGTGTGATCGCAGGCGCCCCGGGGAGCCTCCACTGGTCTCTGGCTGGATCCCGATCATCGGAGTCACTCTGGATTACGCCACAAACCCTTTAGGCTTCTTAAGAGAGACGCAAAAGAAATATGGGGATGTTTTCACATGTGCCATTGCTGGGAAATACTTCACTTTCGTCACAGACCCTTTTTCTTTTTCCACTGTGGTACGGCAAAGCAGAAATCTTGACTTTAAGAAGTTTTCTCTTGGTGTTTCGCGCCGGGTAAGTGATGAAACAAGCCTGGACTTTTATGATCTCCAGTCTCATGTTCATTTTCATCTATGGTTTCTTTGTGATTTCTCTTTCAAAGCCGAGTAGCTTTAGGAGACCCTAGCACAAATCTCCTTTTGTTCCCTTTAACAACTTAAATATTAAAGTCTCCCTGTAGTCAACAATTTTATCCCTTAAAACTCATCTTTGATCACCAAAATGATATTTTTAAATGTTTTTGTCCTTGAAAAAAATTATTCATGCCTTAAAATATCTTGAATGTAACTCAACACCCTTTCCGCCCGGTTCTATGAATATGCAAATGAGCCCCGCCTCCACTCACTCACTCAGCTCAGAGATCCACTGGTTGACGATCACACGTTGATCTGATTGGTTACAAGGTAGTTTGTGATGTCAGAAACACCAGCGATTTCAAAGCGTGTGTTTGAGACTGTCTTTGGTTCACTGCAGTTTTAAGGAGGAAATACTCAGCAATGGTGTCGACTTATGAACTTACACATGGTTTGTCTTAAAGCAGATTAAAAACACCACATAGACACATAAACAACATTAAAAGCTGGAGTTTCACCACAGGGGGTCTTTAAAGAAATCTGATTTGTGATTTTGCGTTCTAACAGGTGACACTTTAACCCAAATATGTGTCTAAGCATGTAGACATCTGTGGATAATCTTGATTCACATTCGTATTTCAACATGCTTTTAACACAAGTCATTCAACCCATGAAAAGTTGGAAAACACACCAGGAAATTCTCTTTTTAAATGGGATAAAGTGCATCAAGTTACTGATTACTGTTCTCCTGATAAGAAAGCATTGGGTTACTGGCACAACCCAGGCTCTCTGTAAACAGAGTGAAGCATTGCATTATGGGAAACACTTCAGGCGTGAGATCTATTACACCACGTCTGTCTGAAGGGCACTAATCAGAGCTCATCATAAGGTGCCCACGTTAGTATGCTAGTCAACACATCAAAATAAGTGTACTTTAAAGCCCCCCTCTGTAGTCAATAATTGTATCCCCTAAAACTCATCACCCATATTTAAAATAAAATTTCCTTGAAAATAATTCTTCATGCCTTAAAATATCTTGAATGTAACTCAACACCCTTTCCTCATTTAGTATACACGGTTCTATGAATATGCAAATTAGCCCCGCCTCCACTCACTCACTTTAAGTACACTTAAGTGCCTTTTATGTTATTAAAATACTTTCTGCAAGTACAGGTTTTTGAAAATATACTTTTTAGATTTGAAGTACGCAACAAGTGCACATTCAACACAATTAAGCACACTTCTTTTTCTCAAGGGAATCTTGAACTTGACACACACACACACACACAGAGCAATTATATCTTCTCTTTCGTACAGGTATTAAACAATAACATTACATTCCTTCTGTCTGAGCTGCAGTTGTGACAAGCTTGTTGAAGATTGCATGTCTAAACTAGTCATGCAACGCTGAGCTCATGCTATAATGAGCAGTGAGAGCTTTATATGAACACTGGCAAACTGTGGCGGGGGTGACCTCTGACCTCTGAAGGGGTAATCACCGGCTCGTGAGTAAAAGCAGAGCCCGTCTACGGAGAGCCTGCCCACTCCCTATTAAGTCCTATTGTACCGAATTTTGGTTGTAGTTCCACCAGAGCTCCACTGAGGGCGATCGCCATGAGTGCAAAATGAATGGGAGTCTATGGAGCTAGACGGCTAAATTTGTCTCTTTCACCCGATTGCCGTTGAGAAATCTCAGATTTGATTGTAGGTTTTGCAAGTTCAACATGGGTTATAGGTCTAAAGTTTAATGAACGAGTACTTATGTCCTTTCGATTTCTTACAGGTTGAGTTGTTGTTGCCCATAACACGTTAGCATTCTGCTAATGAACGCTGATTGGTCAGTGAAGGACTGATTACGACCAGAGATACCGCTTGATGGCATCGTGGCATCCGAAGCAGGACCAGAAACAAACAAAACAAAAACTCTTCTAGCACGTTTGTTTACCTGTGTCAGCTGTGTTGTGTGTTTACCTGTGTCAGCTGTGTTGTGTGTTTACCTGTGTCAGCTGTGTTGTGTGTTTACCTGTGTCAGCTCTGTTGTGTGTTTACCTGTGTCAGCTGTGTTGTGTGTTTACCTGTGTCTACCTCTGTCAGCTGTGTTGTGTGTTTACCTGTGTCAGCTGTGTTGTGTGTTTACCTGTGTCAGCTGTGTTGTGTAGTTACCTGTGTCAGCTGTGTTGTGTGTTTACCTGTGTCAGCTGTGTTGTGTAGTTACCTGTGTCAGCTGTGTTGTGTGTTTACCTGTGTCAGCTGTGTTGTGTAGTTACCTGTGTCAGCTGTGTTGTGTGTTTACCTGTGTCAGCTGTGTTGTGTAGTTACCTGTGTCAGCTGTGTTGTGTGTTTACCTGTGTCAGCTGTGTTGTGTAGTTACCTGTGTCAGCTGTGTTGTGTGTTTACCTGTGTCAGCTGTGTTGTGTAGTTACCTGTGTCAGCTGTGTTGTGTGTTTACCTGTGTCAGCTGTGTTGTGTATTTACCTGTGTCAGCTGTGTTGTGTGTTTACCTGTGTCAGCTGTGTTGTGTAGTTACCTGTGTCAGCTGTGTTGTGTGTTTACCTGTGTCAGCTGTGTTGTGTGTTTACCTGTGTCAGCTGTGTTGTGTGTTTACCTGTGTCAGCTGTGTTGTGTGTTTACCTGTGTCAGCTGTGTTGTGTGTTTACCTGTGTCAGCTGTGTTGTGTAGTTACCTGTGTCAGCTGTGTTGTGTAGTTACCTGTGTCAGCTGTGTTGTGTGTTTCCCTGTGTCAGCTGTGTTGTGTGTTTACCTGTGTCAGCTGTGTTGTCGATGCCTCGAGCAGAGCGAATGCACGTTGGTTTCGTTTTTACAGAAACCTCGAGACATGCAGGACGTAGTGATTGTGGGCACTGGGCAGTGGGCACATCTGCTACGTTTAATGCGCAATCGAACCTGGTCGATTTTATGTGCGTGAGCCCTGTGTGACGGGCTGTGCTTGTGTGTAGGAATGGGCACTGGGCAGTGGGCATTTTGTCTACACTCATAACACCATCGGCAGTGGCCGGGACACTAGAAAATACACTCTTTATGGGATTTATCTGGGTAGCCGTAAAAACGGCATTTGTGTGCAGGCAAGCGGGCAGTGGAACCGGCTTGTTGACTGCAAAATACACTGGAACAGTCACATTTCTTGGAACTGAACGAGCGATGAGTTTTGGTGGAAGTCCGGCCGCAGCGGGACTTGGACACCGTCGTTTCCCTAGGCGTGCTAGGAACGACTTCGGGGCCTCTGGCTTTACCGCAATCCTGGGCCGCGGCCCACGCGGGGCGGGGCGGCGGCCAGATGAGCGAGAGCGCGGTCTCGCGCTTCGGGCCTGTCGGCGCTGCGAAGTGGCGGCGGTGGGCGGAGGCTGAGGCTGTGAGCTCTGAGCAGACGGTTTCGCATGGCCTGCTGCAGAACTGGAGCGCTTCGGCAGGAAGTGCTTCATAGCCTGTGACGCTTTCTGTACCTCGGCGAATCTTTCCGCTAAATCTTTGACGGAAGTTCCGAAGAGGCCAGTGGGAGAAAGTGGAGCGTCGAGGAACGCGGCGCGCTCAGACTCAGACATCTCAGAGAGCGTTAGCCATAGGTGTCTCTCAGTCACAGTGAGAGAGGCCATGCTCCGTCCTATGGCCTGTGCAGCAGACTTAGTAGCGCGGAGAGCGAGGTCCGTAGCACTTCTCAAGTCTGGCACGCAAATTGCATCTGGTCCTTTCTCGTCCAGCTTTCGGAGGAGATCGGCCTGGAAAATTTGCAGTGTGGCCATAGTATGCAGCGCTGACGCAGCCTGCCCAGCGGCGGAGAAAGCGCGACCAGGCAGGGTTGACGTCATGCGGCAAGCTTTTGAAGGCAGAGCCAGCTTAGCGCGCCGTCCAGCGGAGGGCGGGCAAAGGTGGGCTGCTATCGCTTCTTCGACCGGCGGCAGCGAATGATAACCTCTGTTTTTAGCATCGTCAACAGCGGAGAATGCTAGCGAAACAGAAGAGCGCATTCTAGCTGAGAAGGGGGCGTTCCAAGACTTAGCGACTTCTTCGTGTAACTCAGGAAGAAAAGGGCGCTGGTTTGGACGCAGGCAAAGCGCGCTCCCCAGGAAGAAAAATCCATCCAGCCGGTTGTGAGCAGGCTGTTCAGGCGTAGACCACTCGAGGCCGAGGCTCGCCGCGGCCTGTGCGAGTACGCGCATCAGCTCTGACTCGATGCTAGCTCTTTTGCCTGACGATGCACGGACAGAGGGCGCGAGATCCACAGAGCTCGCCCAATCCTCACTGCCCGATGCCAGGAGAGAGCAGGAATCATCCTCCCCCAACGCGGCTTTTTCATCAGCGTCATCGATGAGCGAGCCTTGACGGGTGGGGGAAGGTTCCGGGACCCGCTGAGCACGGCGCTTTTTACGGCGCGGCACTATAGCGGGCGGAGGTGCAGTCTCTGTGAAATATGCCAGGCGAGTCCTCAGAGTCGCCATAGGCAGTAGCTCGCAGTGATGGCAGCCGCCGTCAGCGAGCGCGAGAGCTGCATGATCCTCACCCAGGCAGGAAACGCAGATAACGTGGCGGTCCCCGTCGCTGAGTGTGGCTCTGCACGAGCCGCAGGAAGGCATCTTTAAAAAGACGCAAGCTCTTTTAGACAGTGTGTGTCGCGGCGGCGAACACACACACAACAGAGAGTGTAAAGGATATAGGCGCCGGATAGCGCAGCAGGAAGGCGATTGAAGGCGGCGCGGCCAGCGACTTCAGTGACGACTCGTCCCGCTGCAAGTGCTTCCTCAGACGGCGCAGCTTCTCTCCGGATCCAGCGATGCGTGTGCTTCGCTGAAGAGATGAAAAATCAGATATCAGCTGCCTGCGAGCTGTATTTATAGGCCTAAGCCACGCCCGTTTCGGCGGGACATGACGCAGTGGGCGCGAAGCACCCTCATTGGGTCTGACGTCATGCTAGGCCTCGCTCGATAGGCTGCTGCAGTTGCCGCAGAACAGCCAATAGGCACACGAGCCGTCTTGCCTATGTCTGTATGCTGCCGCAACGCGTTTTACAATAATACAAAATTAAGGATAATTTTTTGGCTTCAATATCTCGCGGAAAAGGGATTTTCCCCTAGCGTAAGATACTTACGCAGTACGAGAGACCTCTCGTAAGAGAACCATTCCTAGCGAGTGTGTAGCGAGTGTGTAGCGCTGACTTCAGTGACCCGGATGAGCCTGTGTTTCTGTTTTCTTAACATACGGCGTGATCGACCAATCAGAATCAAGTATTCCACAGAGCCGTGCAATAATAACTTCTAAAATATGGTTATGTGTTTTTATATATGGGGGTTGGCGTGGGTTATGGCACAGTGATTAACTAGGAAACTTAAAAAAATGGCATTTTATGAGAAAAAGTTCGCCGACCCCTGCTCTAGAGGTCATGAGGGGATTGAGAGCTCAAACACACACGCTTTATATCATATAAAACTGGGACACACCAAGCCCACGTCAAGACGAAAGCTGACTGTGTTATCGCCAAAAAGCTGCGCTTGAACACGCTAAAAGGACTAAAAACGACTGTCAGCTCGTTCGAGTAAGGAAATAACTGTCTGTATCAGTTGCTCTGATGTAACTGATGCTTCTGTAGCGTTTCCCGCAGATACCGAGAGATATTCTGAAAGAAAACTCGTATGAGGCGTCACTAGGCCTATTTTAGGAGGGCTTTAATCCCCCTAAATTTCTTAAAAATGTTTGTGTAACTCCGTAATATGTTCACTAATTCGTGATCGCCTCAGTCCCTTTAAAACTCAAATGAAAACGGCAGCAGGCTTCGGCTCTTCCCCGTATTTTAGTCTGTGTTATTCAGTTCTTCAATCCACAGAAATGCAGCACCAGAGTCAAAAGCAGAGGACAATGAGTGTGCATTTATTGATAGATTGTTAGGATATCTGCATCTGTGTAGTGCTTTGTCATAAATGCAGTTTACATAATATAATGCAGGTGCAATTCGAGACGGTTTTACATTCACTGTAAAATCTGGGCTTCTGCTTGTTTGTTTATTTTTTTAATGAAATTCCTTCCATCTAAATGGCATGAGACTTTGTAGCTTTTCCTACTCTTGCTATACCTCGTACTTCAGTGCAATAAAATTGGTAAAATTAGTTATAATTGTTCATTTTATAATAAATTCAAAAGCAAAACACATGAAAAGGGAGTGGGAAAGGCGAATGAGCTAATGAGTGGTCCTCTGCAGCCATCTACTGGTTATAGTGGTAGTTTCATGGTAAAAGTGTGTTTGTTTTCCACCGGGTGACAGAAATCATCCACTTAATTATGGCACATTTTCCGTGTTATCCATGAATGAAAATGAGAAATGTAGATGTGTTGAAAAAAATAAATATATATATTTACCTACATATTGCCAGTCTAGACAATTACAGTAATATAAAGTCTGTCTATATTCTTAATGAATATTAGCTGGTTATTTAAAATGATTAGAAATTGATTGAATATTCCACTTGATAGGTAGTGTAGAGTATACTGTATTGTTCATGCCTACCCTAGTATACAAACAATATATTATTATTATATTTTTAATCATACCCTCATTGAGGGCTGAGTCCCCCTAATGAAATCCTTGTGATGTTCCTCAGTTCAGTCACTTTGAATAAAATGGATAAATGCAACATAGTGTCGGCCCAGATCCGGCCCACATCTGGGCCGTGTGGAAGCCATGAGTATCAGATCTGGGTCAACACTATGATGCTGTCTGGGATGTAAACCTAGGTTTGATCTTGATTCTCTTGTTTGTCTGTTCGTCTCTCTCTCACACACACACACACAAGGTCTTCGGTCACGCCAACTTCAACGATCCGCAGTTCAGTGAGAGTTACAGGGAAGTTCACGGCTTGTTTCGACAGACTCTTCAAGGCCCGTCTCTACAGGAGCTCAGCGAGTCCATGATGTTCAACCTACAGACGGTTCTGGACCGAGAGAACGAGTCCATGCTGTGTAATCCACAGACGGTTCTGGACCGAGAGAACGGTTCTGAACACCAGTGGCTGGAAGAAGGTCTTCAGAGCTTCACGAACCGCATCATGTTCGAGGCCGGGTTCCTCACGCTCTTCGGGAGAGACCCAGGGTTCCTCCAGGCCGGCAGAACACGCATGCGAGAGTTTCTGGCGTTCGATCATGTGTTCCCGTTCCTGGCAGCTGGTGTTCCCATCGGATTGATCCCGCGAGTGTGGAGAGCGAGAGAAGCTTTAGCCGAGGAACTCATGCATGAAGAACTTCACCAGCGGAAATGCATCTCGGATCTGATTCACCGCAGAATGGAGGCTTTTAATCGCATGCATTTGGATGAACCTGGAAAAGCACGAACACATGTGTGTATGTTATGGGCGTCACAGGCTAATACTCTTCCTGCGGCTTTCTGGAGTCTGTATTACACACTCAGGTAATCACATGTATAACACAAATCAGTGCATGTTAAAATATGTAACAGCATTAATGCTGACAATGAAATGTGTTATACAAGCTCATCGCTGATAGCAAAACAAAAAAGTCAATAATTTTATCCCTTAAAACACATCTCTGATCACCAAAATGGTGTTTAAGAAGTTTTTCCTTGAAAAAGAAATTTCTTCATGCCTTAAAATATCTTGAATGTAACTCGACACCAATTGCCTAATTTAATATTTGCGGTTCTATGAATATGCAAATGAGCCCCGCCTCCACTCACTCACTCAGCTCACAGATCCACTGGTTGACGATCACACGTTGATCTGATTGGTTAAAAGGTAGTTTGTGACGTCAGAAACACCAGCGATTTCAAAGCGTGTTTTTGAGACTGTCTTTGGTTCACTGCAGTTTTAAGGAGGAAATACTCAGCAATGGTGTCGACTTATGAACTTACACATGGTTTGTCTTAAAGCATATTAAAAACACCACATAGACACATAAACAACATTAAAAGCTGGATTTACACCACTTTAAATCAGAATGCTAGATTGTCTCAGACTCACTATTGGCCCGTTTGATGATAGTGAACATGAATGGAGCGTAAGCCACTGTGTGTGTGTGTGTGTGTGTGTGTGTGTGTGTTCTGATCCTCAGATCTGCGGACGCTCTCACCGCTGCTCGCTCAGAGATCAACAGCGTTCTGTCCGGCCAGGAATTAAACAACCAGGACCAACGAATCGAGCTTTCTGGAGAGCAACTGGACTCTATGACTGTATTAGGTCAGTGATTTCTTACTCTACTCGGATATCTAAGACATGTTCACGTGTAATTGTCATGACTGATTACTTTGTATCGTGATTAGGAGTGTCTTGGAATTTTGGTAACTTCATTTTCTAATAACTGCGCAATGTAATCTTGCACTGTTGCAGGTTTGAATACGTTGACATGTAGAAGTTCGGCTAGGGACGTTTCTCATTTTTTGGGCTCCTGCTCTCTGATAGAGAAACATTTTTATATATAAATATGGTTTTGAACAAGGAGGACGTTGACCTCTAGGGGGCCTTCGGGAAACTGAAGACATTAAAGGGATAGTTCACTTTGAAATTAAATTTTGGTATGTTTTAGCTTACCTCAAGGGCATCCAAGATGTAGGTGTCTTTTTTTCCGCAGTAGTTTCAATTTTGATATTTTTAGGTCAAACCGTTCTTGTCTGTCAGTCATATAATGCAGGTCTATGGTCACCACCTCAAAGAGCATGCACAGAGTCCAAATTAAGACAATTCCCCGTCGTCCAAATTAAACAATTCCCCATCGTAAGTACACATTGATGGCCTAAGACACGAAACGAGCCGTTTGTGTGAGAAAACGAACAGTATTTATATCGTTTTTACCTCTTGTACACAGCCATGTCCAAGTGATCTGATCTGACGTGTGTGCAGACTGGTGCATAGATATATACACTAGATGTCACCTTAAAGACATTCGTTCCAATGAACTGCCGTAGACAAGGCGACATCTAGTGTATATATCTATGCACCAGTCTGCGTACACGTCAGATCAGATCACTTCGACATGGCTGCGTATAAAAGGTAAAAACGATATAAATACTGTTCGTTTTCTCACACAAACCGCTCGTTTCGTGTCTTAGGCCATCAATGTGTACTTACGATGGGGAATTGTTTAATTTGGACGACGGGGAATTGTTTTAATTTGGACTCTGTGCATGCTCTTTGAGACAGTGACCATAGACCTGCATTATATGACTGACAGACAAGAACGGTTTGACCTAAAAATATCAAAATTGAAACTACTGCGGAAAAAAAGACACCTACATCTTGGATGCCCTTGAGGTAAGCTAAAACATACCAAAATTTTATTTCAAAGTGAACTATCCCTTTAAGATTTATTAGGTCCCTCCTAGTTGTTTTAGACCTTACTGACAAGCATAACACTGCAAAAAATGCTTTTCTTACTCAGTATTTTTGTCTTTTTTCAGAGAGTATAATCGAGGAAGCTCTTCGCCTGTCCAGCGCCTCCATGATGATCCGTGTCGCTAATGAAGACTTTACTCTGACGCTGGATTCGGGTCAGACAGCCGATATAAGGAGAGGAGATCACGTTGCTCTTTACCCACAGCTCATACACCTGGATCCCGAGATCTACCCCGATCCTACAGTATGTGTGCAAACTTATGTCAAATAAACATTCTTTTAATCAATGAGGTTTTAGACCATTTATGTAATGTTGGGAGCAAGATAATGCAGATGGAATCGTGTTTTTTCTGCATGTTTAGACTGAGTTTTCACTGCATTTCCAGTGTTCTGACCAGCAGGGGTCGCCAGCGTTTCGTTTTGGTTCAATTAATTTAAAGTTACAAACAATAAGTTTCTCCTGTCACTACTGAGAACTTAGAAGGTTGCGTGATATAAGTGTTATAAAGTCAGAATTGTGAGATAAAAAGTCAGACTTTACAAACTCTAAACATCAAAGACTATTCAACAAGAAAACTACAAGGGACTACAAACATGGCGCAGGAAACAGGAACAGAACAGGGCAAAATGTTTCATACTTCTAGCATCGGTTTGCCCAAAATTATACTATATGTTCCGTTGCACGTTATATACATCTATGAATTACTTTGAACTCTAGGATAATATGTTTAATGCATGGAATTACTGAACTAAAATGTATGCCAGAGATTGCAGATAATCACCAGCCAGGGCATGTTCCAGTTCTGACTCAGCATGTGATTGTTACCAAACGTGACAGCAGCCAACAACGTTCTTCTGTTTCTAGGAGTTCAGATTCGACCGCTTCCTAGATGAGAACGGTCAACGCAAGACTCATTTCTTCAGGAATGGGCGCCCACTGAAGCACTTCTTGATGCCGTTCGGCTCCGGTGTCAGCAAGTGTCCGGGGCGCTTCTTCGCGCTTAACGAGATCAAGCAGTTCCTGGCCGTGACTCTGTGGCGTTACGATCTCCATCTGTGTGACGCTGGTGTCCCGCTGGATCCTGACGCCCGGCGCGCGGGTCTCGGTGTTCTGCCACCCTCCCGGGACGTCCCGCTCCGGTACAGGAGAAGAACACACACCAGACAGGAGATGAACACACACCAGACAGGAGATGAACACACACCAAACAGGAGATGAACACACACCAGACATGAGGAGTATGAGCATCTCAGTCTAGAGGACGAGTGAAATCTATGTATAAATGATGACTCCTTTTGTTTGACTGTAAGACTTTCTTTTCAATGGAAAACTATTTTTTTGTAATATCAATAAAATTGTAGCGTTTTGCTCAAATGTGCTCACTAACACAGCAGTAAACTGCTACTCGGCCTACATGTTTACAAAATGAAGAGAAGGGGATCTTATTTGCTGCAATTCAACTTTATCACCAAAACAGAAGATAATCCATATAGTGTAAGGAACATGACAGCTTTGTAAACCAAAGACAACAAACACCAAAGAATTCAGTTCATACACGGTGGTTTAAGAAATGAAAAGCTACACACTCCATCAATTAGGGTTAGAGGAACTGTTGGCAAACACATAATCACTATCAGAGCCTCTAAATATTGCACATGTGTTTTTACAAATGATGGTGGAGAAATGAACACATTACTGTAATAAGATGTGGATGTCCTAAATCCCCAAAGAAGTTTTTGCAGAATTGGTTCATATAATTTCATTAAAAAAAAAAAGTTACACACTTAGTGTTTATAGGAGGATTAATAAATTGACCAACACTTTTAGGTGTGTGTATGTGTGTAAGTGTGTGTGTGTGTGTGTGTGTGTGTGTGTGTGTGTGTGTGTGTGTGTGTGTGTGTGTGTGTGTGAGTGTATCATACTTCTTTGCATCATGCATTTCTTTTACATAGTATATTAGACAAATTAATTCTTAGAACAGTATTGTTATATTTTTTTCCATCAGAAGCAACAGGCCACGGATGTCTAAATTCACAAGTATTTAAACCAGCAAAATAAATGAAATAAAACACACAGTAAATAATCCTCCTCACACACTGTTGAAGCGCAGTCAGTGGATCTTCTGCGCAGCCGCACGAGGGCGCTCGCGTGATGATGACATGCGCTCGAGACGAGGACATAATTCCCTCATCCAGCCTGGAGTCACACACACACACACACACACACACACACGGACATCATCACATCCATAACCTCTGAGAACTAGATCAACTGTCAGATATTTACTGGACAGGCGCGCGAGCGTTTGATTCTTCTGCAGTGTCAAGGTGAGTGAACGCGCATCATCATCATCATCATCATCATCCTCGCGAACGCGCTAACGTTAATGTGTCACATTCATAGCTATAATGTATCATTTTTGACTATCACTATAAAAGTGCTAAATTATGCTGTCTCATCTAACTCAAACTCAACCTGCACATTCAAGAAACAAACGACCCGTTTGTCATTTAATATCTTTATACCGGGAGAATTACTGTTGTGTTTGACATCGACAAGATTGTGACGTAAGCTCGTAATGCGGAAACGTTCAAATAAATAAATAAATAAGGGTTAGGTGTGTGTGTGTGTGTGTGTGTGTGTGTGTGTGTGTGTGTGTGTGTGTGTCAAACACAACAGATGATTATTTTATGTCTGTTTTGTATTTAATTTATTTTGCTAGTTTATATATATATATATATATATATATATATATATATATATAATGTTTCTATTACATGTTTTGTCTCTCAGCATTTCTTTAGGAAATTGATCTGGAAACGGGATAATAACCATGTCACTGTATCCGTCTCTAGAAGACATGAAGGTGGATAAATTCATGCAGGTTGGTCACACATGTATATGTTTATTTATAAAAACCTTATATAATAGCAGGGCTAGAATATAATTTCTAGAATATGTTTTTCCCGTTGGCACAGAACAGCCCTTATGCGAGTCCATCAAAAGCTTTGGCTCTTCCCGAACCTTCCCAAACCCAGAATGAGCCGAAAGCTGAAGAGATCGGTGAGAATACGTTATATATGAAGTATACTGTATATATGAAGAATACTGTATGAAGAGTAGTGTATGTATGATTACATAATCTGTGATGGTGAAGAGGCTTAAAGCTGAGCTTCAGTGGTTTACAGTGTATTTAGTCTTCAACCATTAGGAAATATCAGGGAATTTTTTAACTCATATTTTCAGGCCTGGAAAAGTAAATAAAATCATGAAAACTGAATGAAAAATGTTTAGACTCTGCTCTAAAATATCGCATTGGCAAAATTAAACTAGCCTGGAATTTTTGATCCGTTTCCTTTTTGCAGTTATTTGATTTACTGAATTATCAGACCTTTCTCACGTGTTCCTGTTTTCTGTGTCTGTCTCCAGGAGCTTCTGGAAGTTTATATCCGGATCTGAATGAGTTCATGGGTCTAAATCTCAATGCAGACGCTTTACAAACTCTTTCCTCTTCAGTCACTGACCAGACCAGTGCGGTGAGTGTGTGTGTGTGTGTGTGTCTGAGTGAGTGTGTGTTTGTGTGTGTGCGTGTGTGTGTGTGTGTGTGTGTGTACTTCATTTTCGGCCTGAGCTTCGGGTCAGTACATCTACCTTGGGTTGTTTTGTCGAGTATAAAGTGTAAATGCAGATATCAGATATGGATCACTTTTAAAAGAAGATGTAAGCTGGTCATCAGAAAAATCAGATATAGTCAACAAATCAAGACCTGCAGTGCAAATAAGGCCTTAATGTAGTCAGCTTGTTTATAGTCACTTTAAATATGATGTTTGACTCGAATAAAACCAGTTCAGTCAATTCAGACACACTGCTGTGAACATGTAAGATCTGCATGAATAGACATGAATGCTGTATCAGATCTAGGCAGGTGGAGCTGGGGAGGTGGAGGGGCTCAGAGGAACTCAAACACTCAACCAGACTATTTAAATGATGAGCAAGTGATCTCATTGGCTGCAGGATCAGCAGAGCCAATCAGCTTGTGTCATGCGGTAATGATGTGATTGCATGTAAAGGACGCCCTCTAGTGTTTCATAACTGAACTGTTTTCTGAACTGAACGGTCATTGGACAAAATAATTTTGCTGTATAGTAATAATATACAATGCCTTTTTTAGGCTCTCAGTGTCTGCACATCTGGATCGAGCTGGACGGCAGCTCCTGTTACAGGAAGTGACACGCGGATCTGGAGGGCGGCTCCTGTAACAGGAAGTGACCTGGGCGTGAAGAGGGCGGAGATTCGGCAGGGCGTTCGGGAGCTCGTTCTGTGCAAAGACATGGATGGGAAGATCGGCCTCCGCCTCAAAGCCATAGATAATGTATTTCTTTGACTCTTACATTTGAATTAACATAATTCATCAATCTTGATTGTCTTATTATATTTAAGCATTTAGCATTATTCATCATTAATCATCTAAGTTTCGAAGTGTTCATTAGCTATGTTTCCACCCGCCTTCTTTAATGCTTATTTTGGGATATCGCATACATTCTTTTTAAAAGCGCTGGATGGAAACACAAGTTAAGACATAATTTCTAAAAATGCAAGTAAAAAACAACAACTCGGTTACTAACGTGACCTCGGTTCGCTGAGATAAGGGAACGAGTATTCCGTCTGCTAGACGCGATGGGGAAACTCCTTTTCTCCGATTACTGAAGCCTTTTATAAAATCACGCTGTGCTACTGCACCGCCATAACAGTGCAGTGATCTGCACACATGCTTGTTGGCTGGTCTGTGGGAACTGCACGAACCTATGGCGAAACGGCATGACTGCGCGAGCCAATCAGGGCACAGCCTGCCGATCCGAGCGCAGAGCCCGCCAGAAGGGGAGGGGCATCTGCCAATAAAAGCAGCTCATTTCGCCATAGGATTCAGGTTTAAATGACTGAAGCAACGAACGCCGAGTCGTGTGTCATAGCAAGGCCGTCTACGCAATACTCTTATCTCAGGGAACCGAGGTTACTTGAGTAACCGAGTCGTTCCCTTTTGAACGGTCAGTTGTATTGTGTCTGCTAGACGCGATGGGGAACCAATCCAATCACGCCGTGCTATGTTCAAGCAGAACGACATGTTTTATGACCCGAGCTTGGACGCCTGGACAAGGGCAGAGGGCTAATGGGGCAATAGCGCCCTGAGGGGGTTCAGTAGGGTCAGAACCCTTAAGAATAATGGTGTGCTGGGCTTGTCTTGGCTTGAGGACGACTTTAGAGTCGCCTGGTCCTCAATGCAGGAAGCGCTAACAGAAAGTGCTTGGAGGTCCCCTACTCGCTTGACCGATGCTAAGGCTAGCAGTAGCGCAGACTTAAGCGAGAGTGGTTTCAATTCGGCCGATTGTAGCAGCTCGAATGGAGGCCCTTTGCGGGCTCTGAGGACCGCTGATAGGTCCCAGGTGGGTACTGTAGTGGGGGGTGGCAGGTTGACCCTCCTCGCTCCCCTCAGGATGCGAACAATCATGTGCTTTTCCCTAAAGCTGTAATGGCCGCCACATAGACTTTGAGCATGGATGGGGTGCGACCCGCATCCAGTAGCTCTTGAAGAAATTAAAGTACCAGCGGGGGATCAATTGAGGGGGATTAATCTGGTAAGAGGTCATGCGTATGAACTACGATGGAAACACAATAAATCCCTCAAACACCTGAGATGCTGCGATGCGATTGGTTCACTGGTTATTCCTGTTACCCAGCGGACCAATGGCATCGCAGCATCTCTAATGTTGGTTTGGTGTTTCTGAAACGCCGGAGTCAAAGTGTGTGATCAGAATGATTTGGTTTAATTCCCTCCAGAAGCGTCTCACACACGAGTGTGTTCCCGAACACCAGCATCCGAACGCTAGAGAACACGACAGCGTTTACTGTGTTTCGTCTGACGCTCTGAGACACACTCGTTTATGATGGAGGGAACAAGAGCCAGATTGCAGGAACTTCCATTTTTAGCACAGATATTTTGCACCAATTTCAGAGGAAGTGACGATTTCCTTCTCTTGAACACATGGGATGGAAATGAATGCGATATTCCAATTTTGCGTGCAAGTTAAATTCACAACTTTTGGATGGAAACATAGCTATTGTTTTCTTTAATGTCTTCCATATTCACATCATAACGGTAAAGCTTTACAATAAGGTTCATTGGTTAACATTAGTTAATGTACTAACTAACATAAACAATGAGGAATACATTTGTTACAGTATTTATTAATCTTTGTTAATGTTAGTTAATACAAATCCAGCTGTTCATTGTTTGTTCATTTTAGTTCACAGTGACAAATGTTAACAAATACAAACTTTGATTTTAATAACGTATTAGTAAATGTTGAAATTAACATTAACTAAGATTAATAAAAGCTGAAGAAGTGCAGTTCATTCTTAGTTCATGTTAACTAATGAACCTTATTGTAAAGTGTTACCATCATAACATTACGCTCTTAAAGTGTAGGGGAATCTCTGATTGACGCTTCCCGATGTGTGTGTGTTCAGGGTGTGTTTGTGCAGTTGGTGCAGGCGAACACTGCGGCAGCGTTGGCAGGGCTTCGCTTCGGTGATCAGATTCTGGAGATCAATGGCAAATCCTGCGCTGGCTGGAGCAGCGATAATGCACATAAAGTGCTGAAGAACGCCAACCCAGAGAGGATCAGTCTGGCTGTGCGAGACAGGTACACACACACACACACACACACACACACGCATGAACACACACACACACACACAAACACACACACGCGCATGAACACACACACACGCCATACGTAGAGCATAGCTGCAGGTTTCAAATACTCAATGCTGTTTTATTAATGAGGATCAGGTTGTTATGACTGAATTATTCACGAGGAGAACAGAAACAGGAGGGTGTGTTGTGTAGTTTTAGACTTACAGATATCCAGCTGTGCGAAACATCGTTATAAACCTCAAACTGTCTCACAGCATGTCATAAAAATATAACCGCTAGCAGCGATCTTCAGGGTCCAAGCAGTTTGGAAAAGGGGAGGAAACAAATCTAAATTGGTTTGTAAGAACAGATCAGTTGAGGCAAATGTACTCTTGCTTCAGAGCCTTCTTATTTTCTTTTGCTGAAAGTGCCTACACTGCGACGGTGTCGGGGAAAGTTACTTTTAAAAGTTATGCATTACAATATTGTGTTACACCCTAAAAAAGTAACTATTTGCGCTTAGTTACTTTTTATAGAAAGTAATGCGTTACTGTCACGGTTCTTTTATATTTGGACTTTTCGTTTGTTTATCATCAGTCACATGTGTTCCTTTGTTTAAATTTCCTGCCATTCTTTAGTTACCATGGTTACAGTCATTATTTGTTCATCATCATCATCATCATCATCATCATCATCTGTCTTCTACCTACACCAGGCTTAGCCTTTGTGACAGAACAACCGACCTAAAAGGAAAAGTTAGCATGGACTCAACAGCTTTATGCCTCCTCATGCTCCCAGAAAGCAAGTTTCTGGGGTGGTTGGGCTGGATGCTAGGGATGGGAAAATTAAGCCTCATGTAGCACTGAGACTTCCCTATGATTGTTCCAGGAATAGATTCAAAGCTTTGAGAGTGTCGAAAACAGCGCCATCTGGTGTTTAGCAAAAAATGAAGCAGCCAAATCCCTGTGAAAGAAGCTTCAGCCAGCACACATTCCCTAGATAGTTTCATGTTATGTGCACAAATAAAAGCCTAACTGTGTGTGTGTGTGTGTGTGTTGAATATTTCTCTGTGATTAATTCATTTAACCATTAAGCTGTGGCATTTACTGCCAGTATGAATATCAATATGATGTAATAGAAGAGTAAGGTAAACACACATGAATTGCACATATATTTTAAATATTTTATTTTCCTGAAATCATTTTTATTCTTCATATTAATTGTATGATAGGGTATAAAAAATGTAAATGAATAAGTCTGAATGAAAACTTGCTCGTTAAGTAAGATCTGAGGGTTCGAACATTCCGACGCAAAATGAATCGCACACGTGATTGGACAGAAAGTGAGGCTTCGTTTTTTATTGGTCACGTGATTTCTACGTTAACAACACAAGCCTCGAATCGCGACTTCATCTGGCACGCCCATTTATGCTCGACACGAGCTCCAGACGCCTCAGTTCAAATGTCACATCAATACCTCTGTCTTCTACCTACACCACGCTTAGGCTTTGTGACAGAAAAACCGACCTAACAGGAAAAGTTAGCATGGACTCAACAGCTTTACACCTCCTCATGCTCCCAGAACACTGCAAGTTTCTGGGGTGGTTGGGCTGGATGCCTTTCACTCACCACCACACCAGAAACCATCCAGCGATCACCCTCCACGTCGACCACGGATCGGGCATAGAGGCAGGGAGCTTCCGTCTGCTGTGAGGGAAGAGCCAGAACCTGATCAGAGGACAGCACCAACATTTCGTTTTTAACATACTTTTTAACCTAAAATGCTCGTATTGCACTGTCTGTGATGTGCCACACATTACATAATCACGTTGTAAGGTCAAGTGTGACATAGGACACTGAGGAGAACTTAATCGACTGGGAATCTGAGGTAATTCATCCCACCCTGCCCACCCATGAACCTTCTCTGCATCTGGGTCCTTCCTGTCTTCGTCATCGTCACTGATCTTACCCAGTTCAGATTCTTCATCGTCACTAGTCCTGTCCTTCACAGAGTCTTCACCACCACCAGTCCTAGCCATCACAGAGTGTTCGTTGTCGCCACCTGCCCTGTCCTTCACCAAGCCTGCTTCCTCACTTAGTCTTCTTCTGCACGCTCCACCAGAGCCAGCCATTCCCTCAGCTCCGCCTCCACTGGCTCCCTTCAGCCCCTCAGCTCCACCATCAGCCCTGCCAAGCAGCCCTGATCTGCCGTGGGGCCTTCGGTCCTCAGTTCCACCCTGAAGAGTCTACCTGTGGTCTCCGCCTCGATCCTCCAGGCCCGTTGCTCTACCTCGGCCCGTTGACCAGTTGGTTCCGCCTTGGCTCCTCGCCTCCTCAGCTCCACATGGGACCGTTGTCCTTACGGCTTCGTCGGGCTCCCTCGACCCGTCACTCCACCTCAGCCCGTTGACCAGTCGGCTCCGCCTTGGCTCCTTGCCTCCTCAGCTCCACCTGGGACCGTTGTCCTTATGGCTACGCCGGGTTCCCTTGACCCGTCACTCCACCTCGGCCTGTTGACCAGTCGGCTCCGCCTTTGCTCCTCACCCCCTCAGCTCCACCTGGGGCCGTCGTCCTTACGGCTACGCTGGGTTCCCTTGACCCGTCACTCCACCTCGGCCCGTTGACCAGTCGGCTCCGCCTTGGCTCCTCGCCTCCTCAGCTCCACCTGGGACCGTTGTCCTTACGGCTACGCCGAGTTCCCTTGACCCGTCACTCCACCTCGTCCTGTTGACCAGTCGGCTCTGCCTTGGCTCCTCGCTTCCTCAGCTCCACCTGGGACCATCGTCCTTATGGCTACGCCGGGTTCCCTCAACCCGTCACTCTACCTACCGCAAGGAGCCACTTCGGTCTCACGGATCCTCTGTGTCACTTGGTCTACGGCTCTGTGTCTCCGCCTGAGTCTCTACTTCCTTTGGCTCCATCTCCATCATTCGTCGTCCCCATGGTGTGGAAAGTTGTTAGACTCTGGGTGAGGAAAGTCAGTAAATTTTAGTCCAATGCAATAACGTTAACTAGCAAAATGACCTTAACACAACATAAGGGCTAAACTATAACGTGCACGTTCATAATGCAATAATAAAGCGGTTTGTAAATCGCTGTTTGCAGGCCACTGGAGCGAAGTGTTACTCTTCACAAGGACATGAACGGGCAGCTGGGCTTCATCTTTAAGAAGGGTCGTATCAGCTCAATAGTTCAGGACAGTTCTGCGGCTCGCAACGGCCTGTTGACGGATCACCAGATCTGCGAGATCAACGGGCAGAACGTCATCGGACTCAAGGTAAATCTCCTGCGTGCTTCACACTCCTCGGCTTTCCTTTCTTCTCCGCCGACGTGTAAGATCTGATCTGAACTTTTATTAGGACTCCCAAATCATGGACATCCTTAATTCCAGCGGAGGCGTTGTCACGGTAACCGTGATGCCGGTGGTAATCTTCGAACACATGATGAAACGGTATGGGAAATACAAACCCAATCTGGGGTTTAGTCATGTAAAGCCTTTAAAGCGTGTTCTTACTGTGTGTTTCTCTTTCTCACTGCAGGATGTCCAGCAATATTGTAAAGTCACTAATGGATCATTCTATTCCTGAGGTGTGAGATGCTTCGGATCAAACCGGACCGCCAACATCGACTCGCATTCGCTCAATCGTGTGGTTTTATAGTTATTGATAGGTAAAGAAATGAGATATCTGCTTAAGTTATGCCTTTAAAAAGTGATAGTGCCCCAAAAATGACAAATTTCGGTAACACTTTATTTTACAGTGTCCTTGTTACATATGTTACATCCCAGACAGCAACATAGTGTCTCTCCAGATCCGGCCCACATCTTGGCCGTGTGGAAACCAAGTGTACCAGATGTGGGCCGGATCTGGGCGACACTATGTTGCTGTCTGGGATGTTTACCATAGTAATAACAGTAAATTATGCATAATTACATGCAACTAAACCTCAACCAAACCCTAATCCTACCCTAACCCTAGAGTAAGTACATGTTATTTATTAATATTACTCAGTACTTAAATATATAATAACACTGTAACAATGACACCTCAAAATAAAGTGTAACCCAAATTTCTTTAATTATTTACTCACCTTTATGTTGTTCTAACCCTTAAAGCACAGTCATATATTGTGAATATTCTACAGTGTGAATATTTTGAGTTCCATATGGAAAGTTTAGACATGAACGTGATTAAAAGTTGACAAATGTTCATTTTTGGGTGAATTAACCCTTAAATTCTTCTCCTTCTTCTTTAAATATTTTGCGTTAAGCCTGAAGCTCATTTCAGTTTCTCTCAACTCTTAAAGCATTCTGAATTATCATCGCCGATGCTGTCATAATAATGCTGTTAAAATTACTGTTCGAAAGCCATTAAAACCTATGCAGCGCTGAAGACAGTTTTGTATGAAAACAGTAGATGACAACTTTATTTTGAAGAGATAGAGTTGCAGTAAATCTTTGTGCCCTGTATGAGATGTGTTATTGTTCATAATTCTGTGTGGGTTTTGTTCTTGAAACATCTAAATCCAGGTTTATGGTTTCTCTTAAAGGAATATTTAAGAATATTGAATTCCTTATCACGTTTGGCCATTAGGTGGCGCTGTTACCACATTAATGTTGTGTGGTCAGTGTGAGGAGACACAAACAGTTTGGTGTGAATGTGTGTAAGTGTGTCGAGTTACAGTCTCAGATTCTGCTCGACATCATGTCATCAGTTTTGTTGATGCACTATTGGAAAACTGTTTGCTTAATCAAAAACTTTTAACAGCTGTTTTCTGGCATAGTCTGAAAATGTTCAGAGCCGATATTTGTGAGAATCGGACCAACAGTCTAGGAGGAAATCAAAAAAGTAGGTTTATTTTCAAAAGAAATTAAAGATGGCGGACAGCAATTTCAACCCAAATATTGACCATGTTTAAGCAGTTAATTTTTTTTTTTTTTAAGTTTTATTATAATATGCTAAATTAATTAATCAAACGCTATTAGCATTTGTGTTCATTTTATTATAATTTTACTCAACTTTTTGAGTATATTCAGGGCATGGTACCGATGAACGATAACGTTGATGCATTCATAAAAAACAGTAATGGCCGATGCCCAAAATAGTTGCGTTTCATGTTTTATTTATGATTTTTTAAAACAAAAACAAAAATCAAACGGGGGGCAAACCGTTCAGAAGTTATAAGCAAAAATAGCCTTAGCATGCAATACTCGAAAGTGTGCAAAACTTTTTTTTTTGTTCTTTTTTTGTTGTTGTTCTTTACCGAATTCGTTCACACGTTATTCAAGAATGCTTTGGTTTATCAAAAAGCTTTAAATAACTTTTAGCCAGCATGGTCTAAAAATGATGTGAGCCATTTCTGGTGAAAATTGGAACCATCTTGGTCGAGTTCAGAAAAAGTAGATTTTTCAGAAAATTAAAAATGTTCATGACAGAAAATGACGTAGACTTGGCATGAGCAAATCAATCAAAACTGTTTGAATTTAGTTTCTAAGTCTAAAATCGGTTCAAAAGTTATTAGCATAAACACAAGTGCAACATTTGTACAGTTGGTGGCGCTAGAGGGAACGGGTTAGAGACTTCAGATTTGCTGTGATTAATGTTCACACTGTCCTCTATCTGTGTGCCAAATGTCATCATTTTCCCACAAGCGGTTCTATGGGAAGAAGGTGGACAATAATAAGAACATTATGGATACAATAGGTGGTGCTTGACTCCTTATTGATAAGTATAATTATAAATTCTACTACTTTAATATAACTCCATACTTTTAAATTCAAACTTACATTCATAGTTTTTAACTTGGAAAGACATAAAATCACGTGTGTTTGACCAATGAACATTGAGACATTGAGAACACAGCACTGTTATGGTCTTTAATATAGCCTAGATAATATCATATACAGTATATTGAAAACAAGTATGAAATCAATGTATTCAATACTTCATTACTGATAAAATTAGATGTAACTTTCACAATTATTCAAAGAATATATCTTGTGAAACGATTATATTATCAAAATATTTTAATTTGGAAAAAAAACAATGAATGTGAATAATGTAAAAATGAACCAGAAACAAAATATTCCCACATTTTCTGTAATCTTGTTAAACAAAAAAAAATCAGAATCAGAAAACTGACTCTAATCTTTCCCTTGAAGAAAACAACATTTCAATGATGTTAATCTTGTACTAGCCTAGATACATTTCTTAATTATTTTAGGGAGATTCTGTCTTCACTTGGTGAACAAGAAACCAAACTTTGAATAATCTCCGATAGAATTCCAGTGTAATGTGTGGGAAAATGTCGAAGAATATGTGAAACTCATGGATGAGGAAGAGGAACAGTAGGTGGCGGAGTGTGTGTGTGTGTGCTGGGAAAACACCAGTTCTCCAAAGAGGAAGAAGAAGAAAGAGGAGGAGAAGAAGAAGGAGGAAGAAAAAGATCCTTTGGTCATGCAGAACTAAAACTCTTCAAACTCTCCTATCATGAAGAAGAAGAAACCCGTTCGCAGTCACACTCAGTCCAGGAGAGGTAACGTTTCCCCCGATCTCGCTTCAGACACACGCGCTGTTCTCTATGCGGAGCACATACACACGCTTTTCATCATGAAGTATTAATATTAATATCAGAACAGCGTGTTATTCACACACTGACAGTGTTTTGATCGAGAACGGGATTCAATGATACAGGCTTCAAAGATTGAAGCATTAATACACACTCTTTCTGCCTCTGAATTGCTGTTGAAATATATATCACCCAAAAGTGTGTTTCTGCTGTAATAGTAAAGTGTTAGAGATATGCTTAGAAATGGACCATAGCAGATTAACTCTTTCTCCGCCAGCATCTTTGAGAGAGAAAAAGAGAAATAAAGTTGCTAGCCACCGACAGCATTTTTCATAATTTTCATTTTTCATTTTCAGAAAATTGCATTTTTGTCAGAGACTGTATCGGATTCACTACGATGATCAAAACACAGATGTAGAAGATCGAGTGTTTAGTTAAAAAGACATGCATTACTAATGAGCATTTATTTTAAAGATTTTGCCCTGATTTCCCTGATTTAAACGTAGACAGTAGGGCTTTTCACACTTGAAATAGTTAAACCTGGGTTATCCTAAACCCTGGGTGAACAGAATCTTGGGTTTTCTTGCTTAATGTTTCACTTTAATTCAAAACCTGCTGTTTCACACTGTACATGAACCACCACTGACGCTATTTTCTTCAAGATCTGCTGTACAGACACAAACTTTGTTGTGTTATTTTCCTGTTTCCACTGTAAAGCTGCTTTGAAACACTCTTTATTGTAAAAAGCGCTATATTAATAAAGGGTACTTGACTTGACTGTACATTGATAAACGCGGGGTTAACGTTCTTATTTGCATATTTGCGGTGTCAGTGTCATTGATTGGACGAACGCAGCACGTGACCTGTTTACATAAAAGCTCAAGCATTGTATTACCAACTGTAATATCGAGTTTATACTGAATGGGCTTTTTGGACTATAAAAGTAAAAATTACTTCATTAAAATAGTTGTGTTTTCTGTCAGCATTTGACATGTTTCCTCATCAAACGCTGAAGCTGCTGTTACACTGTTACAGTGTTTCTGTGACTGTGAAGATGAGGCACGCGATTGGCTGTCGGTTGCTAAGCATCTTGTCATAACATTCTAACATCACTTCCTTTCACACTGTATAAGTTTGGCGCCGCAATGCGAAGTTAACACTGATAAAGCCTTTTCACACTGCGCTTGCTTAACCCTGGGTTATCGGCACTCTAAACCCTGCTTTTAACCCTGGGTAAAGGAGCATTTCACACTAGTAATTTAAAAGTAGGGTTAGCACCGCTTTTACCCGAGGTTATGAAACCCCGCCTCGGATCAGGGTTAAAACTAGGGATGCACGATAAATTGGCCGCCATATCGGTATCGGCCGATAAATGTTCATTTTGAATGTTATCGGTATCGGCCCAATAAGAAAATTTCGGCTACATAAAATTATCATGAGATCATTATAAATGTGTGTTTGGGACGTGGATTCTAATGGTGAGACTTTTGTTTTTGTAATCAGGCTCTCAAAAATTATATAAAAATTTGAATTTAGATTTATCAGCCAATATATCAGTTATCGGCTTTCAGATATAAAGAATTATCGGCTATCCGTATCGACCAAAATGTTCATATCGGTGCATCTCTAGTGCTTTTGCTGTGTTAAACTCTCATTGTAGTGACAAAGCCAAACTAGTACAGTGTTCGAATGTTACCGCTAGCGGTTTAGCAACAGACAACCAATCGCGTACTCATATTTACGTTCTTTGGACAGTCACGTAAACGCTTTGTATAATAAACAGTTAATTCAGCATTTGGGAGGAAACATGTCAAATGCTGACAGAAAACGCAACAATTTGAGTGAATAAATTCTTGCTTTTACAGTCCAAAAGCCCATCATTATAAACTCGATAGTACAGACGGTAATACGAGGACGCGCAACGCTTGAGGTTTTTATGTAAACGAGTCTGCGTTCGTTCAATCAATGACACTGACGCCGCAATGCGCAAATATGCAAATAAGAACATTAACCCATGATTTAAGAATGTACAGTGAACGTCAGTTTATGAATACCCAGAATTAATTGTTAACCCCGAGCAGCGTGAAGAAAACCCAGGATTCGGTTAACCCGGGGTTAAGAAAGGCCTGGGGTTAAGAATGACCCGGGGTTAAGAATGACCCAAAAACATTTTTAAGCTTATTATGCCAACGTGCAGATTACATTATTTTATCACCTAAATATAACATCTCACAAAATGTGCAATTTAGTCTGGTTTTGTTTTCGTTGTAAACACGCGCGATATTAATGTTTATTGACTACTTAAAACATAAACACCAAATTGGTTTGAAAAACAATAAGAAAAACATTTTCTTATAGGCTACATTTCTTTTCACAAATTTATCAACATTTATTTTATTTTGGTTACGTCGTTTTTTTTTTCTTATTATTTTAGGTGTGAAATCGTTCTAAATGTTTTCAATATTTTGAAAAGTTAACGTTTTAAGTTTGCTGGAACAAGTTCCCTACAGAATGCTGGGAAATGATGGGATGAAACGTTGAGAGGCGGGCCTAGCGAAGGGTCAATTGTGTTAGTGTGTGTGTGTGTGTGTTTAGCTATAACTGTTGTCCCCATATGAGGTCCAAAAGAGGGTGTGTGTACAGCGGCACTAAAAATACCCAGGAGGCAGTGCATATATCGTGTTGCAGCTAAACCAGTGAGAAGTGCTTCATGTGAGCAGAAAAAAGCTTTGCTTTTCTTTTGCAGTTTTGTTTGCTAAAACTATAAACCCACAAGGATGGGAGAAACCAGTGTAGCCGGAGACAAACCCACAGGTAGAGTCCATGTTGTGCTCAGTGTTTTTGCTGGTGTGGTGTGAGCGAACTCTTGTGCGTTACACGGTCAGATAGAGTGTAACGTTTCATACGGGGTTGTTGAACTGGTGTGAGCGTGAAGTCTAAAGTATGATGTGTGTTTGTGTACTGAAGTGAGCTTGTTATTGCATGTACACTTCATACGCCATTGTAGTTTTGCTTGTAACAACTCCTGTGTTGTTTTTACTCATGAACTGATTTCATTTGATAATTGCTTGTGTTTGGACTGACTAATCATTGCGATGCTAATTTTACCAGCCCTGTCAATCTTCTGAGGTAACGCCCACATGTATGTAGCCACGCCCCCTTCGTGTTTAGACTGAAAAAGAGAGCCGGTTAGAGAATGAACACGTGTCTGTCAGTGCATTTAACATACAGATGACCTTCCCAGTCAAGTGTAATACAATCCCTATGGTTTTTTTAATCCTTTGTTATTCGCCTCTGCGAAGCTTTTTCATTATTATTTTTTTATCTCTTCTCAGGGTGTTACATGTACTTTCAAAGAATAAGCTATTTATTTTAATATTATACACTGTAAAAAATGATTTTTTGGTGAAGTAAATACTACTGAAAAAAAACAATGTAATTTACTTGGAAAAATTAGTTCAGGCAAGAATTTAAAAAAACTAAGTAAATTCCATATCAGTACTTAATTCAAGCGAGTAGAAATGAAAGCGTAAATATCAACTCAATAAAATTAAGTAAAAATTACTCAACTTTTCTGATACTGGGGTTCCCATCATGCACTGGACCTTGAATAATTAATGAGGTTCATTTTTCACTGGTTTCCAGCTGTATTTACACTGTTTTATCATTGCTTTTGTTGTCAGGATTAGTAACTTGCCATTTTGTGACATTTCGAGTAAATTTTCTGCTCAAAATGACACATTCAAACACAAAAACGATCCATCAAATGTTACCGTCATTGTGTATTGTCTACCAAGTATTGAGGTCTTTGCATTCACATGATGGTTAACATCTGACATGATGTAGTATAAATTACTTAGATAATCTAAGTAAAACACATACTATAAATGACTGGTATAATTCAATATTATTGTTTGAGTGAAATGTAATGCAAAGGAAATTTCAACTAAATCGATAATAATCAACCTTTTACTAGCAAAGTTAAAATGACTTATTTTTTTTGTTACTTTCACTTAACTAGGTTAAGTAAAGTTTACTAAATTCCATATTCCAAGTAAATTTAACTTAAATATTTCTAATTAAAGCTACTGATAAATATGTTTAGGTTTTTACTTGGCAAATCTTTGTAAATTTACTAGCATTTTCTGAGTGGAAAAAGTTGCCTAGCTTTTTTCAAGTAAATCCTACTCCAAATTTTTTTCAGTGTAGGGTTAGTTCACCCTAAGAAGAAAATTGTCCCCATTTACTCGCCTCATGTCGTTCCAAACTTATAAAACTTTAGGTTTTCTGAATGCTGACACAGAGCACCGACAAAACTATGAGATGTGTCAAAATCAATCATAAATCACAGCCAATCAGAAGAGCGTGTGGGCGGAGTCTCTCTGTGCACTGCAGCACTACATATAAAATGTGGTTACTGTGAATGAAAAGGTTATATATAGAAAAAACACTTATTAGGGATGCATGATATATCGGTATCGGCCGATATATGTTCATTTTTAATGTTATCGTTATCGGCCCGATAAGAGAATGTGTCCGATATATTAAAGCTGATAAATAATGTATTATGTTATATCACTTCAGATGCGCACTGTTCAACATGATGGTTTTAAATTGCTTGAAATATGATTGAAATCACTTCAAAAAAGGAAAGTACAGTAAAGTGCAACATGTGCAAGTCTGTCATATCGGCTGCATAACATTATCATGAGAGCATTATAAATGTGTGTTTGGGACGTGGATTTTAATGATCAGACTTGTTTTTGTAATCAGGCTCTCAAAAATTATATAAACATTTGGATTTTGATTTATCGGCCAATATATCGGTTATCGGCTTTCAAATATAAAGAATTATCGGTTATCGGTATCGACCGAAATGTTCATATCAGTGTACTGTACTAAATGAAGAATTAAGATCTGTTGTGAGAGTTTTGTAAAATTACCAACTTAAATTTGTGAAAATAGTACCAAAGCAATTAAACTTCATGTAAAGTAATTTAAAGTATTTATATTGTATTTGTACTTTATTGTTGCTGTTTCAAACTCCCCAAACGAACTTCGTCTCGGCCTGATGATGTTTGGAATGACGTCACACCAGTTCGTTCTTCGATTTCGCTTGAAGTATTTCTGAGCCTTTAGTTCATATTCAGCTTGGAATGACAGCTGACAGATACAGTGGTTTGTGTGTAGCATCTGATTGTGTGTGTGTGTGTGTGTGTGTCCTCAGAGTCTCCAGTTGGGAACACAGTCACGAAGAGTGAGAAGAAGAGTGAGGGAAACTCTTTCTTCAGCTGGCTGCTGGTTCTGGCTCTTCTCGGCGCTTGGCTCTCTGTGGGAGTCGTGTGGTTCGACCTCGTCGACTACAACAGTGTGGTTGGTGAGTACCTTTAAAAACATTTCTCCTTTATTTTTTTGAACACTTAAAGTCCCCCTGTAGTCGATCATTTTACCCCCTAAAACTCATCACCAAAATTACATATTTAAGACTTGCTTCACGCCTTAAAATATCTTGAATGTAACTCGCCACCGTTGCCTCATTTAGTATGCGTGGTTCTATGAATATGCAAATGAGCCCCGCCTCCACTCACTCACTCAGCTCAGAGATCCACTGGTTGACGATCACACGTTGATCTGATTGGTTACAAGGTAGTTTGTGACGTCAGAAACACCAGCGATTTCAAAGCGTGTGTTTGAGACTGTCTTTGGTTCACTGCAGTTTTAAGGAGGAAATACTCAGCAATGCTGTCGACTTATGAATCTACACATGGTTTGTCTTAAAGCAGATTAAAAACACCATATAGACATATAAACTACATTAAAAGCTGGATTTACACCACAGGGGGACTTTAAATGGTTCATGCAGATCCATGAGACACGACAGCCCAGAATCCATGGGCTTTATTAAAACGGTCATATTAAAGGGATCCTCCACTTTAAAATGAAAACTCTGTCATCATATACTCACTCTCATGTTGTTTCAATCCTTTATGAATTTCTTCTGCTGAACAGAAAGGAAGATATTTAGAAGAATATCAGTAACCAGACAGTTTCTGGTCTCATTGACTTCCAGAGTATATTTTTTTCCTACTATTGAAGTCAATAAGACCAGAAACTGTCTGGTTACTGATATTCTTCTAAATATCTTCCTTTCTGTTCAGCAGAAGAAAGAAATTCATAAAGGATTGAAACAACATGAGGGTGAGTATATGATGACAGAGTTTTCATTTTAAAGTGGAGTATCCCTTTAAGCTTTTTAATGCTTACCTTTTCCTTTAGTGTGTGATTGGATCTGTTTGTGTGTGTATAAGATCTCACAGTGTCCCACTACAGGGATTTATTCTGTCTAACAGAGAACACACTGATCCAGACCGGCCTAAAGCGCCAATATCACGTTGCAAACGTCCATGTCACGATGTGAAATATTAGCAAAGGCAAATGTGTAGAGAGGAGACGAAACTTCAGTGAACTGCAGTGTGTCCACGTGTGTTTGGATGCCAAAGCAAAATCTCTTGGTTTGTCCACCAGAAAATGGATGAAGTTAGGAATTTATTTAAAACGCTGTACAAGCCTGAAGTTATCTTGTGTTCAGTGCAGACTTTAACAAGTGTTTTCTTCTCTCCCTGGTCAACGAAAGGTGCGCTTGGAGGAGTTTATGATGCTGACGGTGACGGAGACTTTGATGTAGAAGATGCCAAAGTTTTGTTGGGTGAGTGAGATTTATTTGTGTCTGTGTTTTTCCCCCTTCATGTCTATTTAAATTGCTTTCTATCTCTCTCTCTCACACACACACACACACACACACACACACACACACACACACACACACACGTGAGATAAGGAAGTGGTCATACCATGAGCTTTTCCGGTGTTGTTTCATGAACTTTATGCAGACGAGCGTCTGCTTTTGAGGTTTCCTGTCATTTGATGTTGTTGGCATGACTTGTAACTACTCTTTGTACTAGTGAGGTCAACATCAAAATGGTCAAATCTGCCAGTGTAATGCACATTTATGTCAGGTAGTTGTGAAGAACTTGGCTTTATACAGTGTTTAATAACGGCCACATCAAAACTAACTTCATCTGGACAATAACTTTATTCTAGATCTTCTGTAAAGCCTAATCTCTGTTCCTGTAATCTCCTATATCACTGTAAAGCTGCTGGGAAACGCTCTATATTGTTGAAAGCGCTGTATAAATGAAGTTGACATCGACTGCTGATAGTCAGCGTATCTCTCTGTTTATCTGTATTATTCTGATAACTCTCTCCTCTTCAGAGAACACGACTGTGGCGAGTAAGGAAAAAGCCTTGAGAAAACATGTGGCGCTGGAGGAAAAGAGCATCCAAGCTCACTCCAAGATCACATGTAAAGATATTGTGTGGCTTTCACGGACACTTCTGTCCTTTTCTGCTTGTCTGGTGTGTTTGACTGCACGGAGAAAGCTGCAGAAAGATGTTTTGTGTTGGAAGGTGTGTTGCTTGAGGTCTTTAAAGCACTTTATTCTGATTGGCTTTCGCACCCGTGCTCGACTGAAGTGGGTTCATTATGTGACATGATTGACACTTTCAGTAGATTTCAGGAAGCGTCACTCCATGTAATGCATGAGTGTGTGGATCCCTGCATGTTGCAGTCTTTATATAGAGAAGGTTTTGTGTGTGTGTGTGTGTGTGTGTGTGTGTGTGTGTGTGTGTGTGATGTTGAAATGCAGTGTAGAGCTGCACGATATTGAAGAAAAATGCGATAACTCGATATGCGATACGATAATGCTTAAAATGTGTAAACTTAAATTATCTTTAAAATATATTTAAAATGATATAACCTTCATACGTGTTTCACATTCTTTCTGTGACGAGAAAACATCCCTCCAGCTTCTGCCAGTGAACATCAGTGTTTTACTGTAGCGTAACATCAGTGTAAACCTCGGGGTTCAGGGGTTCAGGTTATCATACATTAGGGTTATTTAATCTAGACAAAATAACCTTGAATTTGGTTACATGTCGTTTTCGCCAGAATAACTTGCGAGATGTTTGATATTCCATCATGTAAGCAAAGTCACCCGTGATTACAAGGTGTTTGGTTTCATTTCTTCACTCATTTCATGTCTTTATCTAATGATGACTAGTCTATTCTTGGGTCTGGTTTACACGTCTATTACATTTTGCCTTGTTTTAGCCTAGACGTCTGTGTTGGACGGCTATTAGACGTCTTTTAAACACAGAATTGCTTGCTGGGAAGAGCCGTGAGTGCTTTTGCTCATGACTCCAGTTATTGCAAGCCGTTGTGATATACATATTTCGATATATTGTGCAGCCATAATGCAGTGCATATCACATACTATACTAATACTGTGGTCATCAAGTACTCGTATAGTCTCAGTTAAAGACAGCAGAATGTGTGATGGGAGTGGTGTGTCTCATGATTAAGATCATGTGCACACAATAGAGAGATTTGAGGACGTATATAATCAGATAAACTGCAGGTTATCATTCACTGTTGGTCCTTCTTTCACTGCAGATGAGAGGCCTAAAGAAGTGGGGTTAAGAAATGACAGAGGTACTTCGCATGAGTTCTGGTGTTACTACCACTATACGTTTGCTTCAGTGCGCCGTTTTGATGGCATGCTTTAATCGAATAATCTGTTGTTTCTGTTGTTCTGGTTTATTTCTTTATTTCGTAGTTTAGGGTGTTTAAACTCGTACAGTCTTTAGGGATACTAATGAACACTTAACGCAATAGTTGACCCCAGAAATCATAATTATATCATGATTTACTCATCCTCATGCTGTTCCCAAACCCATATGACTTCTGTGTAACATAGGATGCTTATTATATGTTTTATGGATGCGTGTGTGTGTGTGTGTGTGTGTGTGTGTGTGTGTGTGTGTACACTATATGGACAAAAGTGTTTACAGCAATTCTGCAGCTCTAAAAAGAAACTCGTGTCATTGTTCAGCGGAAGTCAGTTCAGTGTTGAGTTAATTTCATTCAATAACTGTGTAAAGATCATCGAATATGAAATGGTTTTATTCAGTTGTAAAACAGCTCTGTAGAAAGCAGTAGCTGCGTTTCCATTACCCTTCAAATTTAAATTGTGAATTGAAAACTCGTCCAATGGAAACACGTCAATTCTGCAAAAACTCCCATATATCGCAAAAAAGTTTTTATGCTCGTATGAGGAGCTTTATCAGGCAACTTGACAAAGGAATATTTCACCAAACTGCAATGGAAACAGTGTTTTACAGGTCACCTGGTGTGTGTAGAAGTCTAATTCTTTAAAGATGAGGCGTATGTTTGGACAGAAGACGAGACTGAGTTCTTTATTAAACTCATAAAAGACAAAAGCATTACAGGAATACTGGATTCTAATCGACACACAATTTATCAAGACCTCAAGCAGAAATGAGGCAGAAACACACACAAACACCTCATATGAGCCGTTCACGAGTATAAGAGACACACTTCCATTATAATCAATGAAGCTGTCTACACTGCACGATGAATCTCTTATTTACATCGTGTCTGTACTTTGTTATAATGAGAGGATTCGCGAGTCGCATAACTCAGCTCTGGACAAACTCCAGCGTGTTGAGCGGATTTTAACTGAAACGCCTCTGATTGGCCATTGTGTTTCAAGAAATCGACAGATATGTCTGTGATTGGCTACACTGCTCAACGCTGCACAAACACGCTCTCTCATCACGCTCTCCAGAGTGCAAACGCTAATACACACTGGTGCGATTGCAGAATCTGTTTGGCCAATATGCTGTTATCAGATTCATCTGAGGGCGTACGCCGTAGACCCGGGTCGCACTGGATGTTCAGTGATTTTCAGTCTATCGGTTTTAACTAGGGCTGCACGATATTGATGAAAATTGCGATATGCGATGTTCTCATTAAATAATGCGATATTCGATGTGCGATACGATAATGCTTAAAGTGTGTCAAATAAACTTAAATTATCTTTAAAATATATTTAAAATGATATAACCTATTACGTGTTTCACATTCTTTTTGTGACGAGAAAACATCCCTACAGCTTCTGCCAGTGAACATCAGTGTTTTACTGTAGCGTAAGAAGTGTTACTTTAACATCAGTGTAAACCTCGGGGTTCAGGGGTTCAGGTTATCCTACATTAGGGTTATTTAACAACACAAACTGAATCATCAAATGTAAAAATAAAACACTGCTTAGTTTTCACTGTATGAATTAAATATATCCTGATTCTTATTAAAGCTACAAAAGTTATTCAGCCGAGAGTGAGTGATTTTCTCTTCGTCTTTTGGTCATGACTCCAGTTATTGCAAGCCGTTGCGATATGCATAGTGCGATATATACATTTACGATATTTCGATAATTTGGATATATTGTGCAGCCCTGGTTTTAACTATTTTAACTATCGGTTGATTTATCAGTTATCGGCCAGCGTTGGCCAACCTAGTTATCGCTATCGGTAAAGTTCACTATCGGTTGACCTCCAGCTGCTTTAGTGGAGCATGTGTTCTTGTCAGTGGCCACATTTACACGTCTTCGTTCGAAGCAGAAGTGCAGGTTATCATTCACTGTTGGTCCTTCTTTCACTGCAGATGAGAGGCCTAAAGAAGTGGGGTTAAGAAATGACAGAGGTACTTCGCATGAGTTCTGGTGTTACTACCACTATACGTTTGCTTCAGTGCGCCGTTTTGATGGCATGCTTTAATCGAATAATCTGTTGTTTCTGTTGTTCTGGTTTATTTCTTTATTTCGTAGTTTAGGGTGTTTAAACTCGTCTAGTCTTTAGGGATACTAATGAACACTTAACGCAATAGTTGACCCCAGAAATCATAATTATATCATGATTTACTCATCCTCATGCTGTTCCCAAACCCATATGACTTCTGTGTAACATAGGATGCTTATTATATGCTTTATGGATGCGTGTGTGTGTGTGTGTGTGTGTGTGTACACTATATGGACAAATGTATTGGGACACACCTCTTAATTCTTGAATTCAGGTGTTCAATCAGACCTATTGCCATTGGTATATAAAAGCACCTAGCCAATAGCCATGCAGTCTGCAAAATTACAACTGCAATAAATAATGTTAAGAGATTAATGTTTTAAATAAATGTTTGAATATACAAATATGAAATGTTGGAAAAAATGCAATTATACTTTTAAACATGCAATCACCAGTTTTCGCAAGTCACTAAATGAGTGAGTCACTGAATCATTTATTCAACGGATTCGTTCAAAACGCTGAATCATTTAGCAATGAGTGTTGCTTTGAGAGTGCGCTGTAGATATATATATATGCTGTAATTTTTCAGCACTACACTCTAGAATATTCAATACACAGGTCGCAATGTAAGTAGTAGCCTATATAATCCATATTAATGTATTTATAATGTGATGTCATTACAGTCTCTGTTGTAGTAGTGGTCAGGTGTCCCCGATACTTTTGTTCGTCAAATGATCTCAAGAATGCAACTTTATCAAATGCATTATTTGAATGAATTTGAATCTTTGCGTTTCAGATTAATCACATTTTGCAAATGAAATAATTAATCTTAAATAAAAGCCAAATACAGATTTCAACTAACATTAAAATCTTCTAATAGCTTGCATGTTTTTTTTAATAAAAAACACAACAAATAAACTTTTGTGCAAAAAAATTTAATTACGGGTATAGAGAGATGAAGTGAATTCTGAGATGCTGTTGGAAATTGAATTTCAACACCCAAACAAACAAGTTTGTGAATATATGCTAGATATCTGCTCTTCGTGTGTGTGCTGAAAATAAATATTGTGTTTGTCCGTACTCTTGGCTGTGCAAATAGGAGAAAAAACAAAGTGGATTGGACTGATCCACGGAGTAAAGCAATAGGTGAAGATTGGGGAGAAGAGAGAGAGCAAGCATGACAATGTTAGAAAGACTGTAGAAAGAGAGATGGCTGAGATATTACCAAAGGTCAGAGGAATATGGTCGGAAAAGGAAGGGTTACGATCAGGCAAAAGCTTGGACCCGCGTTAATATTGGAAAAGCTTTCCTACGCCAGAAATATGTTAGGGAGCAGGAAAGCCTGAAAACGGATGAAGAAGTTGCTTCGTTTTTGCACTTTCACGCAATAAAAGTCTGCGACGTCACTGCTCAGATTTCGTGCGTTTTAGGGCCCTTTCACACCTACCTTGTTTGGTCCGGATTTTCTGACTTTTCAGTTTGATCCGAATCAAAATTACAGGTGTGAAACCTCCCCCGGACCACGATCCAGACCAAACAGATGAAATTTGGTCAGACGAAAAGAGGTAGTCTCGGTCCGGATCAAACTGAACAAAGGTTTGGTTCGTTTCTAGTGTGAAAGCATTTTCTGTATGGTTCGGATTTTCAGCCCATATAGATGATGACGACAGGACACAAGTATGTCATGTAAAGTTCTTTAGTGCGTTCGCATAATTGCAATGTGAAACCAAACCAAAACTAACCGAATGTATACAATGTGTCAAAACATGAACTTTGGTTCGGACCTTGGTGCGGACTCTCAGATGTGAAAACTCCTTTAGTGGCTGCATTGAGCTGAATTCTCTTCTCAGTGTGACAAAGCACAACATGGATTTCCGTGTTCACACTTCATAGTTTGCTGTAACACTTGTGGTAGGTGTGGTACTCTGTTTGGCACTTCTCACTACTCTCACTGTGAGAATCTTCTGAAGAAGACTCTTCCAGCAAGGGAAGAATGCTGAGTCGTGTACTCTTGTTTCTGAGGTTGCCTCACGAGACCGAGCCCTGGTGGTCCAATAGTGATCCCGAGTTCATGGAGACTGAGCAGACTGGATTCTCCCTTTCTCTCTCTAGCCATTTTCACACAGAGATTCCGCGAAATACACTGATAATGTGTCCCAGGCTCGTTTGATTTTGGTTCATTCACACTGCCTGTGATTTTCCAGAATCTGTGCCCGCATTCACACACATCCCGTAAAGATCCCGTAAAGACACTTAAGTTTGCTTATGATCTGCGATTACTCTCTCGACCACACTCGTGCATTATTTTTCTGATTCGATCATAAACTAGCGCATCACATAGCGTTCCACTAAGCTGCCGAACGATCTCAGCTTCAGCATCATCACTACGACACACTCCTTACGGCATTGATTACGGCTTTTGTTTACACAGGAAGTGTTCCGGGACTGATCCTGGCAATGTTTCTAGGTCCTTATTCCGGGATCGATACCGGAATCAATCCCGGGATGTGTTTGCATTCACACAGAAGGCACTCTGGCAATTTTCCGGGATCAACGCGTTGTGTAAAAGGGGATTCTGTCTGTCTTGCCTGAGGTTTTGCAAGGTTTAGCAAGAGGAGCGTTCTAAGCTCTCTGGTAACAATTCTCGCCCTCACAGTTTTTCCTTGACCTCCACACTGGAAACTTGGGGACTTGGAAACTTGGAAACAGCCATTTAGTGCTTGGTTGATTAATACAGCGGCTGCTGACTTCACCAGCATTGCAACAGCGTTTAAGCAGCTTATTCTTATTCCGAGGCAAGCCCGTGATGCATCAGCAGCTTCAGCTCGCTCTTGACAGCTCTGCCCTGTGCCCTTAATGCCTACATAGGCTACTACAAGCAACAAGCCACCTCAACCCCTCCAAGCAGGCTGGCCTCGTCCCCCGGCTCACCAACACCATCATAAACGTGTTGACCTGAAGAAGACAGGCAAAGCTTCCCGCCCCTCAGGTCCCCCTCAGGCCTGGGGTGCGTTTCCCAAAAGCATCGTTAGTCAACTATGGTCGCAAGTTCTGTCGTTATCAGCATTGTTCAACGAGTCTGTGTTTCCCGAAAACATAGTTCCAACGAACATTCGCAAACAGCATCGCAAAGTTGTGTGGTTGGAATGACAGCTCTCGACCTGTGGTTAGAAGCAGAGTTTCTTGTTTGGAAATCCTTATCTTAAGCCAAATAAGCAAGCTGACATTCGTCATTTATGCTGTTTAGTTTGTCGAGAGATTTAAAGCGTCATTTTTGAAGAGTGTGCATGTGCTAACGTGCTCTACCACGTAAGAATGAGCCTATGATTGGATCTGGAATTAAAGCAAAATAACTGAGAAAAATTAGAAATAGTCCTCAGATGCCATGTCCGTAATTTATAGCAAAACATCTAGCGTTAATTCGATCTCAAACAGATTTGTATTACTCGGTTTTTTTGCCCAAAGTGGGCGGAGCCATCTTGGTAGTGTCACCGTGCGTCACTCGAGCATAAATGAAAATGAGCAAAGAGGCGGATTAGCTGAGGTGACGTGACGCTAACAGACAGCAGACAAACGGCTAGTAGTGACATCAGCGGCAATCCACCTCTCACTCAAGTGGCCACGCCCTTAATTATGCAGAACTTTAAGGCTTAATTTAATTTAAACGGATGAGTTATAAAAATATTCACTCGCCTCACAGTCGTCATGAAGGCCAAAATTAGCTGTATAGACCAAAAACCACTTTTTGCACCAGGCTGTAAACACTTTTTTTTTCTGCTGTAAAGTTCTGCATTTTAACATGGGGGTCTATGGGATTGACTCTCTTTTGCATCCAGCCTCCAGCAGCCAGTCGATGAATTGCCATGTAAGTCACTTCAGTGTTGGTTTCAGAGAGACACAGGCAGGTTGCCGCTTGATCCAACCACATGGATTTAGAGCCTATGGATTTGTCCGCTGAACGGTGCTCTCCTTTGACTCAAGGTCTCTCAACTGAAGTTCAAGAGATCATTGGGAGTGCAAGGGCTCCTTCTACTAGGAGTTTGTACACCCTTAAATGGAGGGTTTTTGCCTCTTGGTGCAAATCCTGTGTTGAGGACCTGTGGTTGTTGAATTACAGCTGATTCGTCTATACTTGCATACATAGTGTGAGCTGTCTGATGCGGACGCTGTTAGAGTCATTGCCTGTGTTGCATAGGATGGTTTGTTATTTTGGGGTGGAGCAATGAAGGGAGGGGTGTGTTTCTTTTTGGTAGGGGTTTGTTTGTTTGGGTGTCAATTTTAAATATCAACAGTATTTTTCAGAAATCGCAGAAATTACTGCCCCTTCAAGAAACTGATTGAGAGCTTTTTCCCCTCGCATGAATCATGAAAGAGACAGTTATTCAGACACTTAAGGCTCAGTCGTATAATACGTATGTTTGCATGGAAGACGAGTGATGAGCCTTCTGAGATGTGAACTTTTGTCCCACTCATTCTCAGAACATCCTACCAGAGATATTGGGCGAAAGCTGAAAGCAGCTCTGAAGGAGCAGCTACGAATGATTCATGAGAAGATTGAAGCCAAAAAGATCGCCAAACTAGCCCTTGCTGAGGTCCGTAGTGTTTTGGCTCAAGAGGAAGGGGAGAGGCAATCTACTCTTGCTGCTAAAAAAATCAAAGAAGAGGCAGAAGCTAAATTACAAAAGGAACGGATACAAAGGGAACAAGAGGAGAAACGAGCCAAGGAGAAAGCAGAGAGGAAGCGAGTGGAACAAGAAAATCTGGCCAAAGAAAAAGCTGAAAAAGAAAGACTTGTGAAAGAAAGAGCGGAAAAGGAAAGATTCGAGAAGGAAAAAGCGGAAAAAGAAAGAATGGAGAAAGAAAAATTGGAAAAAGAAAGACTGGCCAAAGAAAGGGTAGAAAAAGAAAGACTTGAGAAAGAAAAATTGGAAAAAGAAAGACTGTCCAAAGAAAAGGCAGAAAAGGAAAGATTGGCCAAAGAAAAGGCAGAAAAGGAAAGACTTGAGAAAGAAAAGGCAGAAAAAGAAAGATTGGCCAAAGAAAAGGCAGAAAAGGAAAGACATGAGAAAGAAAAGGCAGAAAAAGAAAGATTGGCCAAAGAAAAGGCAGAAAAGGAAAGACTTGAGAAAGAAAAGGCAGAAAAGGAAAGACTAGCCAAAGAAAGGGCAGAAAAGGAAAGATTGGCCAAAGAAAAGGCAGAAAAGGAAAGATTGGCTAAAGAAAAGGCAGAAAAGGAAAGACTTGAGAAAGAAAAGGCAGAAAAAGAAAGATTGGCCAAAGAAAAGGCAGAAAAGGAAAGATTGGCCAAAGAAAAGGCAGAAAAGGAAAGACTTGAGAAAGAAAAGGCAGAAAAAGAAAGATTGGCCAAAGAAAAGGCAGAAAAGGAAAGACTTGAGAAAGAAAAGGCAGAAAAGGAAAGACTAGCTAAAGAAAGGGCAGAAAAGGAAAGATTGGCCAAAGAAAAAGCAGAAAAGGAAAGACTAGCCAAAGAAAAGGCAGAAAAGGAAAGACTTGAGAAAGAAAAAGCAGAAAAGGAAAGACTAGCCAAAGAAAAGGCAGAAAAGGAAAGATTGGCCAAAGAAAGGGCAGAAAAGGAAAGATTGGCCAAAGAAAAGCCAGAAAAGGAAAGACTTGAGAAAGAAAAAGCAGAAAAGGAAAGACTAGCCAAAGAAAAGGCAGAAAAGGAAAGACTTGAGAAAGTAAAAGCAGAAAAGGAAAGACTAGCCAAAGAAAAGGCAGAAAAGGAAAGATTGGCCAAAGAAAAGGCAGAAAAGGAAAGACTTGAGAAAGAAAAAGCAGAAAAGGAAAGACTAGCCAAAGAAAGGGCAGAGAAGGAAAGATTGGCCAAAGAAAAGACAGAAAAGGAAAGACTTGAGAAAGAAAAGACAGAAAAAGAAAGATTGGCCAAAGAAAAGGCAGAAAAGGAAAGACTTGAGAAAGAAAAGGCAGAAAAGGAAAGGTTGGCCAAAGAAAAGGCAGAAAAGGAAAGATTGGCCAAAGAAAAGGCAGAAAAGGAAAGACTTGAGAAAGAAAAGGCAGAAAAGGAAAGATTGGCCAAAGAAAAGCCAGAAAAGGAAAAACTTGTGAAAGAAAAGCCAGAAAAGGAAAAACTTGAGAAAGAAAAGCCAGAAAAAGAAAAACTTGAGAAAGAAAAGCCAGAAAAAGAAAGATTGGCCAAAGAAAAGTCAGAAAAGGAAAGACTTGTGAAAGAAAAGCCAGAAAAGGAAAAACTTGAGAAAGAAAAGCCAGAAAAAGAAAAACTTGAGAAAGAAAAGCCAGAAAAAGAAAGATTGGCCAAAGAAAAGTCAGAAAAGGAAAGACTTGTGAAAGAAAAGCCAGAAAAGGAAAAACTTGAGAAAGAAAAGTCAGAAAGGGGAAGAAAGGAGAAAGTAGAGAAAGAAAAACTGGAGAAAGAAAGAGAGAAGGCACCAAAGGAGAAAACAGAGAAAGATGTAAAGGAGAAGAAAACGAAGGAAAGAGAAGATGTGAACAATAACAAACAAGAAACGGTGGCCAAAATAAATAAAAACGCACATGGACAAAAAGTTGATGAATCAGAAAACGAAAAAGAATCTGCGGATGAACAGAATACCAAAGAGGAGAAAATATCTACCCGTGGTTTACTTAAATCTCCAAACAAAAAAATCAAGAAATAAATAATAGTGAACGGCCATAACTGAGAGCTTTAATTCAATAAAAATAAAAACTTCTAATGTATTGACCAGGAACAGTGTTGGGAAGTAAACAGTGAAACGCAGTGCGACTCAAAGCAAGACGAGCTGATAATAACTGGTGTAGAAATGAAACTCTACATCGCTGTTATTCTGCTGTCGCCTTAGCGGAGAGAAATAAGTCGTAACCAAAGTGTCGAGTCCGACTCGTCTCAGCCAATCCACTCGCTCGGATTAAACGTGTAATTAAACATGAATTCTCAGATCCATTAAGAGCTTCAGTCCAGGCTGCATTTTAAAGACATTTAGTCAGTTATATAAGTTTGTGTGCTTCATAGATTTCATTAGTGAATATTTATGTTTTCAGTTTATTATTTCGTGCCAGATAAAAACTGCTCTAGTTGCAAAATTAAATATCAATTGTAAGGTTATATATTTATAAAGATTATACTCTTTGCTTAAATGCAGTTAGCTACTTTTTATCGGCTAACTACTTTTCTTTTGATGGTGCCCCGATTAGGGCTTTACACGTGACTTTGTGTTTTTGGGGATCGAATCACAATCATGACTGAATTCCTCAAACCCGTTTGGTGCTGGTCTGTTAACTCTTTCGTTGATGAGATTTTCCGGCGATCCGTGTTTTCACTGTTATATGGTAGGGGGCGCTGTTACACATCTTCTGAAAGAGTACAGAATCCCCAGATCCAAAAACAAGCGAAGAAGCAGAAACAAGCGATAGAAGCATTGCTGACGCACTTGTCAATCATAATGTGATCATCAAACATTCAACAGCGTATAAATCAACGTTCCTGAATGAAATGTGGAACCCGTGAAGGGTTAACGACTGAAGCTTTGAGGTGTTGATGGACTCGATTGACTCAATCTGTGTTTGATCATAGCTCTGAATCCCATCCGACGAAGTCTTTGACAAAACACGAGTTTCACTGCTTTTTTTTACTTCTTTTATTTTCTCACTGTTGCTTTTTTATGACATTACCCACATTCAAGTGTTGATTACAAAAGAATGCATGATCTAAAATGTTGGTGCTGGCTGGCAACTTTTTTTAAATACGCTAGCAGGGAAAGAGTTGATGAATGTGTAAATGCATAATAATTTTCATAATTGTGTTTGTTACAAAAAATCTAAATCCATCACTTTCGCAGACTGAGATGGTTGTATATGGGCATAGAAAACTGTTCAGTGACTTGAAATCCTACGAAGCACCTAAAAGGACATTGTGGTGGAAAAGATGAGATGAGAGGAAAAATATGTTTTAAAATTTTGCGTTGTCTTGAAACTTTGTGATCACTTGCAAATCTTTTGCGTTCCTTGAAAAAAACTTTGCGTTCCCTTGCAAATCTTTTGCGTTCCCTTGAAAAACTTTGCGTTCGCTTGCAAATCTTTTGTGTTCGCTTGCGAAACTTTTGCGTTCCCTTGAAAAACTTTAAAACAGCGGTCCTCAACCTTTTTTGCACCACGGACCGGTTTAATATCAGACAAAAATTTCACGGACCAGCCTTTAAGGTGTGGCGGATAAATACAACAAAATAAAATGATACGACCGGCATAAAAACTGGGGTATTTTTAAAATATAATAATAAACGTGAATCCAATGTGTAGGCCTACTCGCAACTTTATTAGCAGCGTCCTCGTAACATCACGCCTAAAGACAACTGAGAAAGCCTGAACACAAACAAAATACCCCCCAAAAGAAAAAAAATCTCCATGTTTTCGGTGCTGATGCGTTCATGTAATGTGAGGGTGGCGCTGCCAATAAAGCACCTAAAAGCTGACACGACGAACCGGCAAAAGTAATGATTATGAATATGTCAAATATAGCAGGAGACATTTTAATTGTTTATTAATAAACAAGCGTTTTCTGTGTCAGTGTCGGCTGCAAAGATGAAGTTGACGATGCTGACTCGCGATCTTCGCAGTAGTGAACGTGCCAGAGAGAAATGCACATTTCATACGGATTACATAAGCAGAGAGCAGTCTGTTTTCTTTCGTTTTGAATTGTTCTGTTTAAAATTAGACATTTCAAGCTTTCTATAGATATATGTTTCAGGTCTGTGAGGCAAGTAGGCTACCTTATACACTGAGTTTCGGTTAATTTGAGACGAGCTCCAGTTCACGCGCCGGCGCCTTCATGTCGTGGTTATCTATTGTCTGCTATATTTATTTCTTATTTATTAAATCCAGACAATTGGTTGATGAAACATTGATTAAAATTAAGATACAATTAATACAAAACGAAATTAAATTTAAAGACAGGCTTTGTGCTTTCTGTTTGAGGTCTCTGAGTCTTTTAGTGCCGCTTTCAGAGCGCTCACGTCCGTAACGGAGGACTGTCCCGTCTGTAACGTCATTTTGACTGATGTGACTTATACTCCGGAGCGACTTATAGTCCAGAAAATACGGTAAGTTATTTATTCTTTCGGCACGGCCCGGTACCAAATGTCCCACGGACCGGTATCGGTCCACGGCCCGGGGGTTGGGGACCCCTGCTTTAAAAAACTTTGTTTGCTTGCAAAATTTTTGCGTTCCTTGAGAAAACTTTGCGTTCGCTTGCAAAACTTTTGCGTTCCCCTGAGAATCTTGGCGTTCAATTGATAAAAAAAAATTGCAGGCAAACTTTGCGTTCACTTGTAAATCTTTTGCGTTCGCTTGCAAAACTTTTGCGTTCCTTTGAGAATCTTGGCGTTCGCTTGAGAAAAAAAAACCGTAGGCAAACACAGTTTCTTAGTGAAAGTAAAACATTTCACAAGAGAACTCAAAAACATTGACATATAATTTTTCCTCCCATCATATTTGTTCCATCACCTCGTCCCTTCAGGCGCTCTGTAAGATCCTGTAGTTTTGAAATTGCACTTGAATCTAAAAGATCATATTTCAATAAGTTTTTTTCTTCATTTGTTCCTGAATGTGTTCATGCTCACTCTTTTCTCATGAATACAATTTTTGTATATAAGTGTGAACTGTGTGACATTCACTGTGTAGCGATTAGTGAGCGGTTTTAAACATTGTGTGTCCAATAATGTGTAAAACACAAATGTTGTTTCATGTGCCTTAAGTTCAGAACCACAACCAGATGCAAGAACGGAGAGGAGACTATTATTAATCTCTTTTCACACTGACAGCTTCTCTCGGTCGTTGTTGAAGAATTACTTTCACAATGACAGTCTGTCCTAAAGTCTAGTTATACTTGTGTGCGGTGTGAGCACAGTCTATAATGCAGAACACATCAGATCCAGTTTCAGTTCTGCTTTTCCTGAGCGAATGAAAGTGTGAAGCTGCAGTTACACTGAGGATCAAGTGTTAAACATATGCTTTCATTCATGAAGTGGCGAGTGTATTTATAACCTGCTTTCTTTTAACTTTGTTTTTAACTAAATTTGCAGATCAGAAAATGTCTGCTAAATTGTATGCATTTTTTTTTTTTACTTATAGTTGTTTTATTATATGTTTACAGGTGTTTTTCATCCAGTATAATGAGATATTGATCCTATAAGCTGAAGTTCTTTGGTGAACAACCATTTATTGTTGTGTGAAACATTTAACTGTGTTAATCGTATAATACCAATCATATAATGGCATGTTTTTAGGTGTTAAATTTGAAGTGTGTTATTTCTTCACCACTTGAGGCACCGAGATATGATATCACACCAGATATGTTTCTGGGGAAAAACAAAAGCGTGTGCTGAATCTCTTTCACATCTGCCACTGTCTCATGTCTGACTGCTTCCACACAGCAATGCTTTGCAACGTTTGAGAGAAATCAACATGTGAATGACTGAATTATAGGGCTTATTTATGTGGGATAGGAGAAAGTACTTCTCATCATTTTAATGTGTTTATTGAAATGGTTTATTAAGTGTTCAATGAAACAAAGCTGTGGTTAAATATTCTGAGAAAGTATCAAGGTAAATGCCTCCAACAAATGTGAATATTTCTCTTATTTAAAATATACTTGATCTGTTTGAAACACGGTCTGGTTTACTCGTGTGTGTGTGTGTGTGTGTGTGTGTGTGTGTGTGTGTGTGTGTGTGTGTGTGTGTGTGTGTGTAGATAAATCCCTGACTTTCTTCTCACAGTTATTTTTTTATTCTCTTCCACACAAAATGAATTGTACGAAATGCACATTTTATGTAAAAATTGGATACTCGGATAACCAATTTCTTTCAGTACTAGCTCGTCACGATGCTGTATCCCAAAGTTGACCATCCATTTTGAGAAGGAATTAAACCTAATGTCTAATTTTCATTATTTGTTTGGGCTTCTTAACACCGTATCCTAACCAGACATGCCGTGACACGTGATAAAAGCCGTCTTTTCCATATTAATCTGAGTTTTTGTCATAACCAGCTGCGGAAGCCATACTCGATGATTCTATTTTAGAAACGGTTTCTATTTCTGCGACGTCGTGGCTGGAACAACTTTAAAGTATGAAGATGATAATCTCAGGTACTGTTTATGTGCTTTATTTAATGTTAAAGTCTCCCTGTAGTCAATGTTATCCCCTAAAACTCATCTTTGATCACCAAAATGACATATTTAAACTTTTTTTCGTGCAAAAAAATGTCTTCATGCCTTAAAATATCTTGAATGTAACTCGACACCCTTGCCTCATTTAGTATGCGTGGTTCTATGAATATGCAAATGAGCCCCGCCCCCAGAGATCCACTGGTTGACGATCACACGTTGATCTGATTGGTTACAAGGTAGTTTGTGACGTCAGAAACACCAGCGATTTTAAAGCGTGTGTTTGAGACTGTCTTTGGTTCACTGCAGTTTTAAGGAGGAAATACTCAGCAATGGTGTCGACTTATGAATTTACACATGGTTTGTCTTAAAGCAGATTAAAAACACCACATAGACACATAAACAACATTAAACGCTGGATTTTCAAAAGCTTTAAATGCATCTAATGTGAGTTTGAATGTAATTTTGCGTGACCTTTATAGCCATACTGAAAGTGACAATGGATAATTCATAAATGAAAGGAAACAGGAACATTCAAACTGTGAACAAACAAGTGAATTCTATGACAGTTTTTTTGAGACTCCACCCACATGCTCTTCTGATTGGCTGTGATCTTTGATTGATCTTTGATAGGATACAGTGTAAGGTAGTTCTTGTATTGTGTCTGATTTTACTCAACGTTCACACAGGTCTGACTGAGAAGCCTGTTACGCTGACATCAAGCAAGAACGCCTTAGAAGAACAAGGTAAGGAAGACGGTGAAAACGGTTATTCACAGACTAGGGCATATTCTCAACTTGTCCTGTATTACCCAGTCCAGTGCTTCAGGTGCCATTCAGGACACGAGCAAACCATTACAAATAGCATAATATACTGTTAACTCCCAGAGCGTCAGAAATGAAAGAAACCAGAACGATTTGCTCTCCATGCATATAAAGATTTGAATGGTTTGACTTTGTTCACACAAAAAGGTATATTAGCCATTATGGGCCAGATCCAGTAAGTCAAAGTAAGTCAGATTGTATCTGTTGAGTAGACGTGCACAGAAACGAGTCTGAAAAAGTGTTTTTATTTTTTATTTGTTTATTTTAATTAGAATGGTGGATAAATTGTGTAGATAAACGTAGAAAAGAGATGTACCCTTGTTAGGAATTCTGATTATATCACACACAGTTGTGAAGTTATTAGTGAATCATTGCAACAGATATTCACAAAATTTGGAACATGTAGTCGTTTTCACACAATGTACAAATATGTCCATTTTTGTAATGGTAGGCCATTCACATTTAATGTTATTAATCAGTGAAATGTGATGGGCGTCTGCAGTCATATTGGAGGATATTTTCTCATTCTCTGATATGGTGGAACTTCAGTGGTAGCGCCCCCTATAGGTGCAGTTTTACCAAGCTTTTATTATGCTTCTGTCTTTGCTACACTTCAATGAATGAGAATTATTTTGATAACTAGTGACTGTGTGCAAAACATGCTGGAGATTAGACCAACGGCCTTGGAGGAGTTCGAAAAAGGTTTTCAGAAGATTAAAAGTGGCGTAAAAAGTAATAGATGGTAAAGAATTCGGGGTCAGTTGCATAAACTTGGCCACTATGTTAAGTCTCTATGTGTCTTAAGAATGAGTTTGATCAACTTAGCAGTGAGACTAGTAAGAGGTAATCAGCCTTACTTTTCCTATTCAAATTAGACCGATCTACTTTTTATGCAAAAGTTAAAACCAGTCTTGAAGAAGAAAAGCTGTTAAGACTAGTCTAAGTCGTTCATGCAACCGGCCACAGATAATCAATCCTTGACTAAATCCCTACAGAATGTAATATACACCACAGTGGGAAAACTCAGCTCAAAATGCACCTTGACAGTTCCAGAGTGACTATCCAAAATGGTCTTATAGCGCCACCTAGTGTCGGACAGATGTGTGTCTGGAGTCTCTACGATTTACTCTCTGATGTCCATTCACTTTTATGGCTCACTGAAATGACTTACATCAGCACTAACTCAATAGAAGCAGTTATCGGGGCCAAGCATGTTCATAGCAGTAAACTGATTTAGGGGCACTGAAGGAATCAGGAGAGAGACTCATTTTGATTTTGACCGTTACCGTTACTGTTCCGTTCATTTTCTTATTACAGCGTCACCCTATGGCTGATTGTCACCAAATTTAAAACACAACTTAATCTAGACACCTTCTACATATCTGCCAAATTTCATAATGGTTGGCCATATAGATTTGACGTTATAAGCTGCTGAAATGTGATTTCTGACTGCCATGTTTGTTTATATAGCGCCCCCTATTGACTGAATCTCATGCAACTTGATGTGTGTCTTTACAATGTTCTTTAGTTCATGCATCAACTTTCTTTGATTAAAACTTTCTCAAGTTTGAACATTGTGTTTAGAAGATAAAGGTCTCTTCGTGAAAAATGAGCTACGCCTGACCAATGACCTGACCCTTATAACGTTTTGCTGTGTCTCAAATCTCTTGATAACTTTCGCCAGCACCATCTCAAGCTGCTATGTGTAAAATCTAGAGAAGATGTTCTCCCAGTGTTCGCAAGTGGAGCTGTAAAATGCAAGACTTGCTTAATTCCCTTCTCTTTAATGTGTTTAGACCCGCTCTGAATGTCCACTCAAGAATCTCATATTCCCCTTTTCAGATTTATCAGAAGAACCGTAAACTAGGGAAGCACGATATATCATCCACCATATCGGTATCGGCCGATATTCATTTTTAATGTTATTGTTATTGGCCTGATAATAGAATGTGTCCGATATATTAAAGCTGATAAATAATGTATTATTTCCTTCAGCTGAGACGCTTCAGATGCGACTGTTCAACATGACGGTTTTGAGTTGCTTGAAATATGATTGAAATCACTTCAAAAAAGGAAAATACAGTTCAACGTCTGCAAGTCTGTCATATCGGCTACATAAAACTATAACGAGAACATCATAATTGTGTGTCTGGGACGTGCATTTTAATGGTGAGACAATATATCGGTTATCGGCTTTCAAATATAAAGAATTATCGGTATTTTCATAAAGGCCACGGACACACCTTTATGGTTTTAAGGCTTTTAATATACAGTTTTAATATACAGAAGTATGAATGTTGTCATTTGTTGCATTTCAGAGTTACATGGTTCTGGTGAAAACAAAGGTAAGAGAAATATTTCATTACTCATGTTTTATTGATGTATTTATTTTTATATGCTTAATTACAACATATGTGTCCTGTAAAGACTCTCCTCATGAATCTACACCCAATGCTGAGCCCGAGTCTGTGGTGAAATCGTCCTCCACTCCTGAATCTACGACTGAGACGGCAGAATCAACAGAAGAGCCGGCGCTGGAGTCCAGCGGAGAGAGAGAGGGTTTGTTGAGCAGGTTTTGATTCACTTGGCCAAAATGTTCATTGTTTTAATTTTGTTTTTGTATAATTGCATTAATATTACACTTCTTTTTTTTTTATTAAACACCAAAATAAAAATTAAAAAATTAAAAAGTTTAATTATAAGTTAATTAATCAAATTGATTTAATTCGACAAAATTAAATTGCACATAAGGCAGTTTTATGTCTTATTAATAATAGAAATGTTTCTACTCCCATTTGTTAATGCAATAAAAACATTTAAACAAAGGCTGTAATAATTTGTTTTCAAGACGAATCTGCTTTGAATTGACACTCGTTGTGAAAAATTACACACTACATTTTATCAAGTTGTTTTCAATTACACCTAATGCTGTGGTGATTATTTACAGCCAAAAAGAAGAAACCAAAACTTCTTAATAAATTTGACAAAACAATCAAATCTGAGATCAGCGCTGCAGAGAAGTTACGCAAGAAGGTAATGACGTACTCTAGACTGGCAGAATACATGTTTTCTGTTAAACTTGTCGAGCGTATAATAGAAGTCTGTCTTTTTTTCAGGGCAAAGTTGAGGAATCTCTCCGAGCTTTTGAAGTTCTTGTCCAGAAATTCCCACACAGTCCGAGGTGCCGATACGGGAAAGCCCAGGTAACACATTAGCATGACAGTTAACATTCAGGGCTCTATCTTGCACCCAGCACAATTGACTCTGTACAGCGACGCATGTATCATTCCTATTTTGCACCCGACGCACAGCGGACTTTTCCCTCCACAGACGCACGTCGGTAAATTAGGGAATGAACTTGCGCTCCCGGGGGCGGTTCAGCGAAAAGAGGAGGCGTGTTACGGCACAAACGTTCCCTGGTGCTATTTTGCAGTTTCAGAAAACAATTCCGCCACTGACCAGGAGAAACCTAGTCTAAAGTCAGTGGTGCGTTATTCAGAGGCTATTTTAAGAGCGCATGCTTGGCCATAATGTAGCGTGTGCACAACACACACACACTTTGCTTCTCTCATCTACACACAGACGCAGCAGTTCTCATTGTTGCAAATCATACATAATTACAAGGAAAAATATTCCACACGAGGGAAATCATTGTTGTGTCCATGAAGATGTGAAAAAATAGGCATAAATCTAGCTTACATATTTACCCAAATTATCATACGCCTGTTTAACCGAAGCTAATCTGGGTGTGTTTCTCCATCCCCAATGTCACTTCTCTGTGTTTTACGGCCCTGACGAGAACGTCGGTCTCCTCGGCTGTGAACCGCTCCTGGCGTGCGTCTGGCAAATCCGCCGTTATAATAGCAATCCGCCATGGAACAAGCGCGCCTGCTCTTAAAGGGAATGTGAGATGACGCTCTGATTGGTTTATTTCACGTTACGCCCAAACCACACCTATGAATAATGAAGCGACTTCAGACCAACACATTTTAGATTTGCGTCGGGCGCAAGAGTCATTTATCCCGCCGGTATAATAGCAACAGATCCGAGATCCGCCCACAAAGTTACTTGTGTTTCGCGTTTGATACTTGCGTTTCAGATCGTTAAAATAGAGCCCAATATGTGTTTCCATCCAAAGCTGTGAATTTCATTTATGTGCAAAATTGTAATATCGCATAAAACATTTGTGAATAAATCAGCGTTTCCATTCCTTGTGTTCAAGAGAACAAAATCGGCACTTAATGGGAAACTGGTCCAAATATCAGAAATAGAACGTTCCCTCCATCATAAACGAGTGTGTCTCAGAGCGTCAGGCGAAACACAGTAAACGCTGTCGTGTTCTCTGGTGTTTGGGAACACACTCGTGTGTGTGAGACGCTTCTGGAGGGAATTACACCAGATCATTCTGATCACACACTTCGACTCCGGCGTTTCAGAAACACCAAACCAACATTAGAGACGCTGCGATGCCATTGGTCCGCTGGCTACTCCAGTTATCCAATCACAGCTGACGCTGAGCCAAAGTCACATGAGGTTTTGAAGGATTTATTCGGTAAATGTGTTTCCATCGTAGTTTATGCACATGTTGTGTCACCGGATAAAAAAAATGTATCCACCTCAGTTGATTTTTATGCACATTTCTATAATTTATGGACATTGATGGTGTTTCCATTAATTGCGATATCCCAAAATGTGCATGAAAATAAAAGGATGGAAGATCCAGTGTGTGTTTCTGAGTAGTGTGTGTTTCTCAGTAGTGTGTGTGTGTGTGTGTGTGTGTGTGTGTGTGTGTTTCTCAGTAGTGTGTGTGTGTGTGTGTGTGTGTGTGTGTGTGTGTGCAGGCCGAGGATGATTCTGCAGAGAAGAAGCGCAGTAATGAGATGTGTGTGTGTGTGTGTGTGTGTGTGTGTGTGTGTGTGTGTGTGTGTGTGTGTGTGCAGGCCGAGGATGATTCTGCAGAGAAGAAGCGCAGTAATGAGATGTGTGTGTGTGTGTGTGTGTGTGTGTGTGTGTGTGTGTGCAGGCCGAGGATGATTCCGCAGAGAAGAAGCGCAGTAATGAGATGTGTGTGTGTGTGTGTGTGTGTGTGTGTGTGTGTGTGTGTGTGCAGGCCGAGGATGATTCCGCAGAGAAGAAGCGCAGTAATGAGATGTGTGTGTGTGTGTGTGTGTGTGTGTGTGTGTGTGTGTGTGTGTGCAGGCCGAGGATGATTCCGCAGAGAAGAAGCGCAGTAATGAGATGTGTGTGTGTGTGTGTGTGTGTGTGTGTGTGTGTGTGTGTGTGCAGGCCGAGGATGATTCCGCAGAGAAGAAGCGCAGTAATGAGATGCTCCTGAAGGCTGTGAACACGTACAGAGAAGCGGCGGATCTCCCAGACGCTCCTCCTGATCTGGTCAAAGCGTCGCTGAAGAGACGAGCCGACAGACAGCAGTTCCTGGGTACTTCACATTCACTGTGTTCAGTTACAAACCAGTTAGTGGAGGCCTGATGTCCTCACAGGGAAGTCTGAAACGAGCCAGCTGCGGTTCACTGTTACTGGGCAGATATATATAATTTTTTTTTTTTTTTTTTTTTTTTTTTTTTTCCCACTTACAATAATTTCATGAAAAGTTTGATTTTTGCGATCTTTTTTTATTTGTATTTTTTTAATGAAATAAAAGGATAAACAATGCAGATTTATTTTTACAGCCATATTTGATCATATTTACCAGGGGTGCCAATCATTTTGTCCACACCTATAAATATGTGCTGCGAGACTACAAAAATGACAGCGGTGAGAAAACAGCAGTTCAGAAAGCTTCAGATCATTATGTCACGTTTATTTATACAGCACTTTACACAATAGATTGATTTAAAGCAGCAGCTTTACAGTATTAGACATGAAAAACAGAGTAAGTGTCGCTTTCAGTTAGAATCACAGCTTCAGTTTCTACTATAAAGCGTCTCTCCAGTGTGTTCATGTTTGCACTGGCGTCTGACCTCGACGGACTGAACAGAAGAAATCAACCAGAGAAGATTTACACCTCGAAGTAGGCGGAGCCTCAGAGCCACACCCACTTATCACATCATCACCACACGGACCAATGGGAGTTCAGAGCCAGTTTTGATAAGCTGTTTCGAACTCCTCAAATGTTTTTATTTGAAATGACGTCACAGCAGTTTGTTCTTGGATTTCGCTTGACGTACGTTGAGGTCGTAATAGTGGCGCTTGCCTTAGCAAGATTTTTCAGGACCCTTAAACACACAGTTCACCCAAAAATGAAAATCCTGTTCAGTTACTCACGTCATTCCAAACCCTTAAAAGTGACATATTATGCATCTATATAAATATAAATCTATGGTGTCCCCAGAATTTCAGCTCATAATTCCAGATCATTTATTATCGCTTGTCAAATTTGCCCCTTTTTGGGTGTGAGCAAAAACGCGCTGTTCATGTGTGTGTCCCTTTAAATGCAAATGAGCTTCTGCCCCGCCCCCGTTCAGAAGACGGTCGAACATAAACAAAGATATTTTTGCTGAAACCTGAGAGATTTCTGTCCCTGCATTGAACGGTAGTCGTGTTCCTGTCCAGGTCGTACAAGAGGATCCTTAGCGACTTTGGAGAGGCTAGTTCAGATCTTCCCAGAAGACATCAGCTTAAAGAATGACCTGGGAGTGGCACATCTGCTCCTGGGGGACAACAAGAGTGCCAAACGCGTGTACGAGGAGGTCAGAGGTCACTGTAATGTTATTAAGTCTCGTGATGTGATCAGTGCTTTACTAACTTCCTTCTTTCTGAAACTCCTCGGCAGGTTTTAGCGGCGGCTCCACATGATGGGTTTGCTAAAGTGCATTATGGGTTCATTCTGAAATCTGAGAACAAGATTGCAGAGAGCATACCGTACCTGAGGGTAATTCTAACGTCAAGCACAGAAATATGCAAACACATCGTCTCTGTCTCTAAACCTCGTATCTCCAGAAACGCTACTTTACAGGAAGTGGAGAAAACACATGAAACACTGTGTTGTTAAAGCTGATGTTGTGGCTGTATGTGTGCGGAGTAACTCACATGTGTCCTTATATTATTAACATTTGACCTAAATCAAGTTGTCGGACATGCGTGTTTTGTCCGTCATTATACATCGCTTTCGGTCTTTTTCAACCTCCAGATTATAATGTTTACTGCAGCGGCTCTATGTGGGCGATGAGTTTGTTCTGTCGTTTGGCCTAAATCTCATGTTATTAAAGATGAAGGCTAATAAAGACAGTATTGGCCATCACTCGATGAGTGAAGAAAACACTGTTCTTACTCGAACAACCAGTTCTTTATTCACCATTGCATTGCAAACAAGCAGAAACACTGCAAAATGTGGGCGGAGTTATGAAGTTTGACTGACAGTCTGAGGAGCCAATGGAGTTACGAGATTCAGTCACATGCTCTTTTTAATACTTTTCATCGGTTAGATATTTGCAAAACCCAGAGACAGATGTAAATGGTGATTAATAGTAATGATCTATGAAAAAAAATGAAAACGGCGAAATATGGAGATATGAGGTTTCCGCCCGACAGCGACGATTTATACAAACATGTACTTCACAAATATTTTCTCCATTGTGTGTGTGTGTGTATGTGTGTGTGTAGGAGGGTTTAGAGTCCGGAGAGCCAGGAACTGATGACGGGAGGTTTTACTTTCATCTCGGAGACGCTTTACAGAGAACGGGAGACGAGAGTGTAAGATGAAAGTGAAGTTAATCGAAGTGAGTTTGATCCTCCAGTCGTTGTATCTGGTGTTTGTTGATGTGTGTGTGTGTGTGTGTGTGTGTGTGTGTGTTCAGGCGTACGAGTGGTACGAGACGGGGCACCGGCGGGGTCACTTCGCCTCAGTGTGGCAGAGATCGCTGTATAACGTCCCGGGACTCAGAGCTCAACCCTGGTGGACGCCAGAAGACACCGGATACACAGATCTCATCAAGGTCACATGACACGGTCAAACTCACTCACCCAGTCACTCGCTGAGCTCACGTCACTTCTGTTGAAGATTAGCATTGAAATTTATTGTGAATTTAAGCGCATTTACGAGGTAATGATGAAGAAAGACTAATTTATATAAGTTTACAAAGAGCTCAAAAGAAAACACGTAAGCCGAGTCATTTTAAAAGCTTGTATTTATATGTATATTTATATTAATTTAAATACAAGAGTGTGATATTGTGTTTGTGAATATATTATATGAATTAAAAATAATTATAAATCATATAATGTAAATATATTAAATAATTAGCAGCAAAATTGTCGAGCAATTTAGTCTAATTTACAGTTAATTTACAGCGAGAGAGAAAAAGGGCGTGGCTTTATTGCATCATGTGACTTTGCTCACAGCTGATTGGTCCAGTTTGGGTTTGTGATCTCTAACCCAGAATAAAACCTGCTAAAATCGAATCCACCTTCTTGAGCGCGAAAAAAGTTTCCGAAAAGAGTTTTTCACGAACTAATCTCAAAACTTAGCTGGGTAGAAACCATACATGCCAACCCTCCCGATTTTTCCGGGAGACTCCCGAATTTCAAAGCCCCTCCCAAAAATCTCCCGGACCGACCTTTCTCCCGAATTTCTCCTGATTTCCACCTGGACAACAATATTGCTACACCATCCGTTAAAATGAAGTTAATTCGGCCAGCGCTCATACCTGTGTTTACATCCTGTTTTCGGTTGAAGTCCAAAGTAGTCGATTGTCGAGTTCACGCGCGTGATCATAGGTAACTAAACATATGCGCGTGAACTCGACAATCGACTACTTTGGACTTCAACCGAAAACAGGATGTAAACACAGGTATGAGCGCTGGCCGAATTAACTTTATTCATATCTTTCACATCTACTGCAGTCAGATTCACCCGTGTTCACTCTAAAGGAATCACTCACATGACCTGTGCACTTGTAATGTAAACTTGCACTTGTAAAAGCAGGTTTAAAATATGCCCCATTGAAGTCAACAGGGTGCAAATTTTAAAAAGAGGATAACACGGTGTAGGCAACACCGATTTTTGTCATTGTTCTCTGTATTGACAGCACTCCAAATTTACAACAAAATGAGCTCAATGTTAAAATTGACCGGAGTTCTCCTTTAAGGAAATGAATTTGTCAAATAAATCCCCCCCCCACCCCGGTCCTTTTAAATATCTCCCTAATTCTGAGGTCTCAAGGTTGGCAAGTATGGTAGAAACTGAAATCAGGTTCGTGTAACAGGCTTCCTGTAGTCTGTCAATTAATGAACTAGTGCTTTCAATTAAAGATCAATAGTGCTTAAACTGCTTCATTTAAGTTAGCATTATTTGAGTTTGTCAAAAAGGCCTTTATATCCTCTACTGATTAATGTTTATTTGACCTCACGTGTCATAACCAAACTTGACCTGTAGTATTCATCATCACTATGACAATTTATAATGTTTGCAAGTGTTTATGATTGGAACATATACTGTAATTACAGTGTAACATCTGTGTCTCTCTGCTTATGTGTGTGTATGTGTCTCTCCTGTGTTCATGTGTGTGTTTGCAGGTGTTGGAACGAAACTGGTTGACCATTCGAGATGAAGCGCTGTCAGTGTTGGACGGAAACAGCGGACAGTTTCTGCCAGAAGATGAAAATCTGCGAGAGAAAGGAGACTGGGGACAGTTTACACTCTGGCAGCAGGGTAATATATATACACACACATACATTATTACTATATAATATGCACCAACATTTAGCCTACATTTACCAACAAATTCCAGATATAATTACACTGGATATAAATCCATCCTAGGGGTGGCGATATGACACAATATGAGTATGATATATCCAACAATATAGTTATTTTTGCTTTAAATTAGCCATTTTTTGTTTTTTTATCATATCAAAATATTTGATACCATATATTTTGAGGAATTAGACAAATTCTGATATTGGACAAATACGTTGATTCTTATTAAAGCTACTAAAGTTATTCAGTCAAGAGCAGTGAGTGATTCTCTCTTCAACATTAATGACAGACGGCAGCAGGGTTATTAGGCTACTGTCACTTTAAGAGTGAATGCACTGATCTAATATACTGATACACGTGTGCTTTCTTTCTCTCCTCTTTACATGCACTTATGACATAAACCACTGTGTTTACGTCGATACTCACAAAGTTGGGCATTTTCACTCATAAGTGTGTGTATTTAACCGTTCAAGCCCAATAAGGTGTGTGTCACTTAGAAAGCACACGTTTATACTGAAATTAGTTCTCTTTCGCTGCTTGTTGCACTTGTTTTTAAACCGCAAGGCTTAAACGTGCATTAAATTAATAAGAAATGTATATAAACGCAGTCAGTTAGGGATTAAACAGACATCTGATATGTCATAATAGAGCAGTGTGTGAGTGTGAATATGATCATCAATAATAATCAAACAGTTGATGAGAGAAATCACTGCAACACATTCAGATACTGAAAGCACTCTTTGTTTATTGCTTGAAATGTTTTTTTGTTCCTCTTTATTATTTACTATTTCCTTGTATGTTTTGAATACATTTTAAGTGTATTTAACTGTTTAAGCCACATAATATGTACTACGTTTACTCTTATTAATCTATTATTAAGGTTATTAGGCTGCTGTCACTTTAAGAGTGAATGCACTGATCTAATATACTGATACACGTGTGCTTTCTTTCTCTCCTGTTTACATTCACTTATGAGATAACCCACAGTGTTTACAGGAATACTCACTAAGATGGGCATTTTGACACATAAGTGTGTGTATTTAACCGTTTAAGCCACATAATACGTACGTTTACTCTTTCTCAGGTCGAAAGACTGCTTCGGCATGTCGCAGTGTTCCTAAAACCTGTGCTTTGCTGGAACGTTACCCAGAAGCCACTGGCTGCAAAAGAGGACAGGTAAATCCGCAGAAATCAATTACTCTTCTTTTTTACAGTGCTCGTTTCTCACAAAGACAAACTGTTGCCTAGTCATATAAATCCAGGAAACGTTATCTTCCTCTTTTAGATCAAGTTTTCAGTGATGCGACCTGGAACTCATGTGTGGCCACACACTGGACCCACAAACTGTCGTCTGCGAATGCATCTCGGCCTCATCATTCCTCCTTCAGGCTGCAGGATCCGCTGTACAAACCAGACCAGGTCAGCTTTACACACTCATTAACACTGAACAAACCAGACCAGGTCAGCTTTACACACTCATTAACACTACAAACCAGACCAGGTCAGCTTTACACACTCATGAACACTACAAACCAGACCAGGTCAGCTTTACACACTCATTAACACTACAAACCAGACCAGGTCAGCTTTACACACTCATTAACACTACAAACCAGACCAGGTCAGCTTTACACACTCATTAACACTACAAACCAGACCAGGTCAGCTTTACACACTCATTAACACTACAAACCAGACCAGGTCAGCTTTACACACTCATTAACACTACAAACCAGACCAGGTCAGCTTTACACACTCATTAACACTACAAACCAGATCAGGTCAGCTTTACACACTTATTAACACTACAAACCAGACCAGGTCAGCTTTACACACTCATTAACACTGAACAAACCAGACCAGGTCAGCTTTACACACTCATTAACACTACAAACCAGACCAGGTCAGCTTTACACACTCATTAACACTGTACAAACCAGACCAGGTCAGCTTTACACACTCATTAACACTACAAACCAGACCAGGTCAGCTTTACACACTCATTAACACTACAAACCAGACCAGGTCAGCTTTACACACTCATTAACACTACAAACCAGACCAGGTCAGCTTTACACACTCATTAACACTGTACAAACCAGATCAGGTCAGCTTTACACACTTATTAACACTGGACAAACCAGACCAGGTCAGCTTTACACACTTATTAACACTGTACAAACCAGACCAGGTCAGCTTTACACACTCATTAACACTACAAACCAGACCAGGTCAGCTTTACACACTCATTAACACTGTACAAACCAGATCAGGTCAGCTTTACACACTCATTAACACTGGACAAACCAGACCAGGTCAGCTTTACACACTCATTAACACTACAAACTAGACCAGGTCAGCTTTACACACTCATTAACACTGAACAAACCAGACCAGGTCAGCTTTACACACTCATTAACACTACAAACCAGACCAGGTCAGCTTTACACACTCATTAACACTACAAACCAGACCAGGTCAGCTTTACACACTCATTAACACTGGTCAAACCAGACCAGGTCAGCTTTACACACTCATTAACACTACAAACCAGACCAGGTCAGCTTTACACACTCATTAACACTGTACAAACCAGATCAGGTCAGCTTTACACACTCATTAACACTACAAACCAGACCAGGTCAGCTTTACACACTCATTAACACTACAAACCAGACCAGGTCAGCTTTACACACTCATTAACACTGGACAAACCAGACCAGGTCAGCTTTACACACTCATTAACACTACAAACCAGACCAGGTCAGCTTTACACACTCATTAACACTGTACAAACCAGATCAGGTCAGCTTTACACACTCATTAACACTACAAACCAGACCAGGTCAGCTTTACACACTCATTAACACTGTACAAACCAGACCAGGTCAGCTTTACACACTCATTAACACTGTACAAACCAAACCAGGTCAGCTTTACACACTCATTAACTGTACAAACCAGACCAGGTCAGCTTTACACACTCATTAACACTGTAAAAACCAGACCAGGTCAGCTTTACACACTCATTAACACTGTACAAACCAGACCAGGTCAGCTTTACACACTCATTAACACTGTACAAACCAGACCAGGTCAGCTTTACACACTCATTAACTGTACAAACCAAACCAGGTCAGCTTTACACACTCATTAACTGTACAAACCAGACCAGGTCAGCTTTACACACTCATTAACTGTACAAACCAGACCAGGTCAGCTGTACACACTCATTAACACTGTACAAACCAGACCAGGTCAGCTTTACACACTCATTAACACTGTACAAACCAGTCCAGGTCAGCTTTACACACTCATTAACACTGGACAAACCAGACCAGGTCAGCTTTACACACTCATTAACACTGTACAAACCAGACCAGGTCAGCTTTACACACTCATTAACACTGTAAAAACCAGACCAGGTCAGCTTTACACACTCATTAACACTGTACAAACCAGACCAGGTCAGCTTTACACACGCATTAACTGTACAAACCAGACCAGGTCAGCTTTACACACTCATTAACACTGTGCAAACCAGACCAGGTCAGCTTTACACACTCATTAACTGTACAAACCAGACCAGGTCAGCTTTACACACGCATTAACACTGTACAAACCAGACCAGGTCAGCTTTACACACTCATTAACACTGTACAAACCAGACCAGGTCATCTTTACACACTCATTAACACTGTACAAACCAGACCAGGTCAGCTTTACACACTCATTAACTGTACAAACCAGACCAGGTCAGCTTTACACACTCATTAACTGTACAAACCAGACCAGGTCAGCTGTACACACTCATTAACACTGGACAAACCAGACCAGGTCAGCTTTACACACTCATTAACACTGTACAAACCAGACCAGGTCAGCTTTACACACTCATTAACACTGTAAAAACCAGACCAGGTCAGCTTTACACACTCATTAACACTGTACAAACCAGACCAGGTCAGCTTTACACACGCATTAACTGTACAAACCAGACCAGGTCAGCTTTACACACTCATTAACACTGTGCAAACCAGACCAGGTCAGCTTTACACACTCATTAACTGTACAAACCAGACCAGGTCAGCTTTACACACGCATTAACACTGTACAAACCAGACCAGGTCAGCTTTACACACTCATTAACACTGTACAAACCAGACCAGGTCAGCTTTACACACTCATTAACTGTACAAACCAGACCAGGTCAGCTTTACACACTCATTAACACTGGACAAACCAGACCAGGTCAGCTTTACACACTCATTAACACTGTACAAACCAGATCAGGTCAGCTTTACACACTCATTAACACTGTACAAACCAGATCAGGTCAGCTTTACACACTCATTAACACTGGACAAACCAGATCAGGTCAGCTTTACACACTCATTAACACTGTAAAAACCAGACCAGGTCATCTTTACACACTCATTAACACTGTACAAACCAGACCAGGTCAGCTTTACACACTCATTAACTGTACAAACCAGACCAGGTCAGCTTTACACACTCATTAACACTGTACAAACCAGATCAGGTCAGCTTTACACTCTCATTAACACTGGACAAACCAGATCAGGTCAGCTTTACACACTCATTAACACTGTACAAACCAGACCAGGTCATCTTTACACACTCATTAACACTGTACAAACCAGACCAGGTCAGCTTTACACACTCATTAACTGTACAAACCAGACCAGGTCAGCTTTACACACTCATTAACACTGTACAAACCAGATCAGGTCAGCTTTACACTCTCATTAACACTGGACAAACCAGATCAGGTCAGCTTTACACACTCATTAACACTGTACAAACCAGACCAGGTCATCTTTACACACTCATTAACACTGTACAAACCAGACCAGGTCATCTTTACACACTCATTAACACTGTACAAACCAGATCAGGTCAGCTTTACACACTCATTAACACTGGACAAACCAGATCAGGTCAGCTTTACACACTCATTAACACTGTACAAACCAGACCAGGTCATCTTTACACACTCATTAACACTGTACAAACCAGATCAGGTCAGCTTTACACACTCATTAACACTGCATTCATTACAATACTGTAGTTTTTAAATGTTTCAGCTTGTGTTGGGAGAATCGAAGCGTTTCAGAGCTTTGAATCAGTTGATTCGCTACATGATTCACTGTTTGGAAGCGCTGGCGACCCCTGCTGGTCAAACAGTGTAAATACAGCGAAAACTCAGTCAAAACATGCAGAAAAACACCTTTTACAAACCAACTGTAGTTTCATTTGTTGCTGTCATCTATTAAATTCAATTAACAAATCATCTAATACCACTATAATATGTGTAATTGTATTAATTGTAGAGCTTGTTTTGGTTGTTTTATGTAGACCTTGGTTAATTAAACCAATAAGTGTTTTCAAAACTTGATTCTTGAAGCTTCGAATTCTTTGTGAATCACTTGTATCAAGTATCAAGCGAGTATCAAACTGCCAAAGTCACATGATTTTTAGTTACGTCATCACTGTTTTCAAATGTCAATGTTTCGCCGCTAGGGGGCGATGATCTCTGTGAACCAGTGTCTAGTGATGATATTTACCTGTTCTCGGATCAGTTTTATACATTTGTAGGCATTTAACGACACATTTGTGTAATACAAAGAAAGAGTTGTAGGTAAAAGTCTCTTACTGGACTGATTAACCAAGCTCTCCATAAAACTAACAATACAAGCTCTACAATTTAATAAAATAACACATATTATAGAGACACGTCATATTTAGTGGTTTAAGATGATTCGTTAATTTAATAGATGACCGAAACTGCAGTTGGTTTGTAAAAGGTGTTTTTCTGCATGTTTTGACTGAGTTTTCGCTGCATTTACACTGTTCTGACCAGCAGGGGTCGCCAGTGAGTGGGGCTTCCATCAGTGAATCATTTAGTGAATCAACTGATTCAAAGCTCTGAAACTCTTCGTTTCTCCCTACACTGGGGTTCACGGAGATCATCGCCCCCTAGCGGTGAAACATTGAAATTTCAAAGTGTTTAGAAACTAAAAAATCACGTGACTTTGGCCGTTCGAAGCAAAGGTTTCGAAGCTTCACGAAGCCTTTTTTCAGGGCCTACTATTGACAGGCTAAATGAATGAACACAGCAAATGTGAATAAAAATTGGCGAGTGAATGAAACTTGGATAGTTTTTTTTGGGAATTAATGTGTGGGATGACTCAATGTATTCAGTGACTGTTGATCGTGTTTCAGGGAGTGGGAAGAAGGAAAAGTATTAATATTTGACGACTCGTTCGAGCATGAAGTCTGGCAGGAGGCAGAAACATTCAGACTCATCTTCATCGTGGACGTTTGGCACCCCGAGCTCAGCCAATCACAGAGGCAGACTCTCTCACCCATATAGAGGATGACAGCCAATCACAGAGCTCGAAGAGTAGGTCAACAGCCAATCACAGAAGCAGACTCTCTCACCCATATAGAGGATAACAGCCAATCACAAACCTCGAAGAGCTGGTCAACAGCCAATCAGAGCGCTCTCTGCAGTTTTCATAAACCACAAACTTCCAAGGCAATGTGAATGTATAAGTTCTATGAATCATATTGTTTTTAGTTGTGCGTAACATGAGAACATAATCACCTAATAATATTCAAGATCTTAATTTTGTAAAGCAAATATGATTTGAAATCATGTTTCAGAAGGATGTGTTTTTTAGGGCTCAACAGTAATATTAAAGACAGATTTATAGATTATGTGAGATTGAAGGGTTAATTTACACACAGTTATGGGAGAATTAAGAGATCAGAATATGAGAAAGTTGCATTTGCTGTTTCTAACAGAAAAACTGAGACTTAAGTCACTTTTTTAAATAAAGTTATAGATATGATTGAGCATTGCACTGTATGTTGTGGGTTAAAGTTTGTGTATGTGTGAATATGAATACATAAATGATCATTAAGAGAGAAAAACATCATCACTTTGTGCCTTTTTCCAACCGTAGAAACTATTAAGGTCAAGAATGAGTCAAAAGAAGTGAATATGACATTGTATTTTGCATAATGCATTTCTTTATTTTTCTGGAAATGTTTTCATCAGAGCACATGTTTTATTAACACTACAGATTATACATGATTTTTTGTTTATGTACATGTTTGTTTACATGGCAAATGTTTGTTGTTTGTGTTGATTGTGAATTATTAAATTCTGAAAAAACATCCTCATTATAATTCAGTTTGATTGATCCTCTTCACGTCACAGTTGTGCAGTTTCAATGTGTAAATTAAATGAAATATTAATAATGAATACAGATTTCCCTAATCAAAGTAATAGATCTGTTCAAAGCCACTGAGTTTTCCAGTGTACTCCGGTTTATAGTTATAGATCAAGGCTTTCCTCTCTTCCTTCACACTGCGGAAACTGTGGAAACTCTTCCTCGCTGCAAAACAGAAAGTTATTATTCATAATGTGTTCATTCATTCATTAGATGAGGCAAACACTGTGTTCATGCATCTGTCAATTTTGAGATTTTGTGGCTTTTCATAAAGTGTTTTTCATATATGCGTCTGTAGATTTTAATTGCAGTTTTAATCTTTTTAAAGGCTGTTTTCTCAAAATGAGTTTATCTTCTCTTCAGTCACACTGACACACACCGAACTTTACAGTTTTATTCTGATCTATATTCTGGAGGTTTTTACACAGGGGTTTGTTCATATGTAACATTTTATTCATAAAAATAAGGTGAAAATGTATTTATTTTTGGCTGTTGACAGTATTTTCTGATTTATGGAGTGATAAAAAGAGATTTCCAAAATCTTCTCTGTAAAAACTTTGACTAATATATATATATATATATATATTTATATAAAGAAACAAAGAAACCTGACTTCATCCCAATGTTCAGATTTTTGTTCTAAAAATGTATGCAAATTAGTGCATATTTAATTAGATAATGCCTCATTTGCATATTCAAACAACATTTCAGAAAAATTTTAATACAAATTTGTGCAATTATTAATGTAATCAATCAGTGATAAAAATAGATTTCCAAAATCTTCTCTGTAAAAACTTTGACTTATTATAACTTTGTTATTTCTGTACCCTATTCACCAGCGGTGTCTCGCCTTAAAGGAATCAAATGGCAAATTAATATAACATAATTGATCGTGATACCCTCGCTGATGAAGAAGTGTGCGGTGTAGAAGCCGGTCTCAGCGGCTCGGCCCGAGTGCGGAATATACGGACGTCTCCACTCAAACGCATTTTTCTCCGGATGCCATTGAGTCGCGTAGATGGGGAAATTATACGCTGTGAAAACACACGAGAGACGGTCGTGAAAACATCATCATTTCTGCTATTTATACTATAAAGGCGTAGAAAACACACACGACACACACTACCAGTCAAAAGTTTGGGATCTGTACGATTTTTAATGTTTGTTTTTTTTAAAGAAAAGTCTCTTTTGCTCATCAAGGCTGCATTTATTTGATACATTTTTTATTTTTTTATTTTATGACAATTTACCCCTCCTTGAACTGCCACCTTATCGTGGTGGAGGGGTTTGAGTACCCGAATGACCCTAGCAGCTATGTTGTCCGGGGCTATATGCCCCTGGTAGGGTCTCCCAAGGCAAACAGGTCCTAGGTGACGGGTCAGACTAAGAGCGGTTCAAAAACCTTTTATGATGGACTTAAAATCGAGGACCGTGACGTCGCCCCATGGGGTCTGGCCAGGGTTTAGCCCGAAGGAGCGACGTGGAGCCACCTTCCCGTGGGCTCACCACCTGCAGGAGGGACCGTAGGGACTGTAAGGGGCCGGTGCTTAGTGAATCAGGCGGCAGTCGAAGGCGGGAGCCTCGACAACCCGATCCCTGGACACGGAAACTAACTCTAGGGACGTGATTCGTCACCTCGCTGGCGGGGAAGGAGCCTGAGATTGTGTGTGAGGTTGAGAGGTACCGACTAGAGATAGTCGGGATCACCTCCACGCACGGCTTGGGCTCTGGAACCACACTCCTTGAGAGAGGATGGACTCTTTACCACTCTGGAGTTGCCCATGGTGAGAGGCGGCAGGCTGGTGTGGGTTTGCTTATAGCCCCCCAGCTCAGCCGCCATGTGTTGGAGTTCACCCCGGTGAACGAGAGGGTCGCTTCCCTGCGCCTTCGGGTTGGGGATAGGTCTCTCACTGTCGTGTGCGCCTATGGGCCAAACGGCAGTGCAGAGTACCCAGCCTTCTTGGGGTCTACGGAAGGGGTGCTGGAAAGTGCTCCAACTGGGGACTCCGTCGTTCTACTGGGGGACTTCAACGCCCACGTGGGCAGCGACAGGGACACCTGGAGGGGCATGATTGGGAGGAATGGCCCCCCTGATCTGAACCCAAGCGGTGTTCTGTTATTGGACTTCTGTGCTAGTTACAGCTTGTCCATAGCGAACACCATGTTCAAGCATAAGGGTGTCCATCAGTGCACGTGGCACCAGGACACCCTAGGCCGGAGGTCGATGATCGACTTTGTGGACGTTTCATCTGACCTCCGGCCGTATGTCTTGGACACTCGGGTAAAGAGAGGGGCGGAGCTGTCAACTGATCACCACCTGGTGGTGAGTTGGATCCGATGGCGGGGGAGGAAGCTGGACAGACTCCCCTGTCAGAGAGATCTTCAACTCCCACCTCCGGCGGAGCTTCGACCGGATCCCGAGGGAGGCTGGAGATAATGGCCCTCATTTATCAAAAGTGCGTACACCAAATTTCCAGTGTACACCTGGCGTACACCCAAAACCACGGTGACTTTGAGATTTATCAATATGGACGTTGGCGTACGGCACGCTCAAATCCTACTCCAGCTCAGGAGGTGGTGTACATGTACGCACGTTTAGAGTTAGTGCAGAAATGCGCAGAAAAACAATTCCTAACACCACAAAACGCACTGACAAACTAAAAGATATGATAGCCTATATTATGACCCACTGTAAAAAAAACAACAGCATAGTAATTATAAACTTCAGTGTTTATTTTTGTGCAACGTGGACTTCAATGTTTAATTTGTGTGACTTTACCAAAGCATTTGATTTGTAGGCATATGCATTCCTTCAGTTGCGAGCCTGTGCGCTTTACCTGACGTTTCAAGCCTTGTTTATACTTTCGCCTGGCTCCGCAGCGCGAGTCTCCACAGATTGCGCGCGCACCTCCCCAAACGGACGAGGCGTTTATACTCGACGCGCTCGCCGTTGTACTGTTCTTTGAAGCGATGGTTAGGCCAGGGTTAGGCCCGGCAGGTGCGCACGGACTGGGTTCAGTAATGAAAGGCTTTCAATGACCAAAAAATAATTCAGACTGACAAAATAATAAAAATGACATTCTTCTTCTTTTAAATAATAATAATAATAATAATACAAATAATAATAATAACGACATTCTTCTTCTAAATAACAATAAGCATCATTAATAATAAAAATCATAATAATAATAATAATAATAATATTACAAATTGTCATGCAATTATTAATGTGAATGAATGGTAGCCTACTCCACATCACATCATCATCACTATTGTACACCCCAATACATGTGAAGTGGTACGAAATTAAATGCTAATTGTTTCAAAACACGTGCTGTAAAATAATGCATTGTGATAGGTCATTTGCTCATCCAAGTTTCTCTTCTTTGCCGTCTTCCGTGTGTCCATGGCGTAAAATGAGGGCGTGGGGGAAGCGGAGACTTGAATATATAGGGGCGTGTTATTCTAATGATGATCGTTTTCAGCCGCGGCATTTATCAAGGGCAGGTATTGCGTACACCTGGATTTCAAAGGTACGCACAGCTTCATAAATCAGGCGGTGAGAGGAGTGTAAGCATAATCTTACGCCAACATATACGCCCGTTTCTACGCAAGAATGATAAATGAGGGCCATTGAGTCTGAGTGGACCATGTTCTCCACCTCCATTGTCGACGCGGCCACTCTGTGCTGTGGCCGTAAGGTCTCCGGTGCCTGTCGAGGCGGCAATCCCCAAACCCGGTGGTGGACACCGGAAGTAAGGGATGCCGTCAAGCTGAAGAAGGAGTCCTATCGGGCCTGGCTGGCTTGTGGGACTCCTGAGGCAGCTGACGGGTACCGGCAGGCCAAGCGGACTGCAGCCCGGTTGGTTGTGGAGGCAAAAAAATCGGGCCTGGGAGGAGTTCGGTGAGGCCATGGAGAAGGACTACCGGCTGGCCTCAAAGAGATTCTGGCAAACTGTCTGGCGCCTCAGGGGAGGGAAGCAGTGCCCTACCAACGCTGTCTACAGTGGAGGTGGGCAGCTGTTGACCTCGACTGGGAATGTTATCGGACGGTGGAAGGAATACTTCGAGGATCTCCTTTAATCCCGCTGACATGTCTTCCATTGAGGAAGCAGAGGCTGGGGGCTCGGAGGGGGACTCATCCATCACCCAAGCTGAAGTCACCGAGGTAGTCAAGAAACTCCTTGGTGGCAAGGCACCGGGAGTGGATGAGATCCGCCCTGAGTACCTCAAGTCTCTGGATGTTGTGGGGCTGTCTTGGCTGTCTCTGCAACATCGCGTGGCGGTCGGGGACAGTACCTTTGGGCTGGCAGAACGGGGTGGTGGTCCCTCTTTTCAAGAAGGGGGACCGAAGGGTGTGTTCCACCTACAGGGGGATCACACTTCTCAGCCTCCCCGGGAAAGTCTATGCCAGGGTACTGGAGAGGAAAATACGGCCGATAGCAGAACCTCGGATTCAGGAGGAACAGTGCGGTTTTCGTCCCGGCCGTGGAACACTGGACCAGCTCTATACCCTCTCCAGGGTGCTGGAGGGTTCCTGGGAGTTTGCCCAACCAATCCACATGTGCTTTGTGGATTTGGAGTAGGCATTCGACTGTGTCCCTCGCGGCGTCCTGTGGAGGGTGCTCTGGGAGTATGGGGTCCGGAGCCCTTTGCTAAGGGCTGTCCGGTCCCTGTACGACCGGAGCAGGAGCTTGATTCGCATTGCCGGCAGTAAGTCAGACTTGATCCCAGTGCATGTTGGACTCCGGCAGGGCTGCCCTTTGTCGCCGGTTCTGTTCATAATTTTTATGGACAGAATTTCTAGGCACAGCCAGGGGCCGGAGGGTGTCAGGTTTGGGGACCACACGATTTCGTCTCTGCTCTTTGCGGATGATGTTGTCATGTTGGCCCCATCAGACCAGGACCTTCAGCATGCACTGGGACAGTTTGCAGCCGAGTGTGAAGCGGCTGGGATGAGAATCAGCACCTCCAAATCCAAGGCCATGATTCTCAGTCGGAAAACGGTGGCTTGTCCACTTTAGGTGGTTGGAGAGTTCCTGCCTCAAGTGGAGGAGTTCAAGTATCTTGGGGTCTTGTTCACGAGTGAGGGAAGTATGCAACGGGAGATTGACAGACGGATCGGTGCAGCTTCTGCAGTAATGCGTGGTGAAGAAAGAGCTGAGCCGCAAGGCGAAGCTCTCGATTTACCGGTCAATCTACGTTCCTACTCTCACCTATGGTCATGAGCTGTGGGTCATGACTGAAAGGACAAGATCCCGGATACAGGCGGCTGAAATGAGCTTTCTCCGCAGGGTGGCTGGGCGATCCCTTAGAGATAGGGTGAGGAGCTCGGTCACTCGGGAGGAGCTCAGAGTAGAGCCGCTGCTCCTTCACATCGAGAGGGGCCAGCTGAGGTGGCTCGGGCATCTGTTCCGGATGCCTCCTGGACGCCTTCCCGGGAAGGTGTTCCGGGCGCGTCCCACTGGAAGGAGACCTCGGAGAAGACCTAGGACACGCTGGAGGGACTATGTCTCCCGGCTGGCCTGGGAACGCCTCGGTGTCCCCCCGGAAGAGCTGGAGGAAGTGTCTAGGGAGAGGGAGGTCTGGGCATCTTTGCTTAGACTGCTGCCCCCGCGACCCGGCCCCGGATAAGCGGAAGAAGATGGATGGATGGATTATGACAATTTAAAATAACTGTTTTCTATGTGAATATATAGTAAAGTGTAATATATTCCTGTGATCAAAGCTGAATTTCAGCCCATTAAAATGCAAGCAGGGTTAATGCAATGCATATTTTTTCAAGTAGTGCAATTCAACAAGCTATTTTTGTTTCAGAAACATTTGTCATTATTTTACTTCCATAGACTTCTTTTAAAAAGATTAAAAATCTAACCGATCCCAAACTTTTGACTGGTAGTGTACATGTGAAGAGAAGAATATATCTCTGATTATTATTATTATTATTATTATTTCACTCACCTTCCATTGTGGACACAAACTCGTTCTGTCCATCTGAGTTTGTGCTCAAAACCCTGTAGAAGCTCTTCAGTTTCTCACTCTTTGCGAAGTTCTGAAATAAACTTTCTGAAATAAACATTTCACTTCATCCAGCAAAAAAAAAAAAAAAAAGTTTTAATTGAACAGGTATTCATTATGTGAGATATGTCTATAAAAACGTCTTTGTTTTGAACATTGCAGTTTTAACTCTTTCCTTGACACAATTCATTGACAGAATTTTCCAGCAATTCATGTTATCACTGTTATACAGTAGGGGGCGCTGTTCATACACATTTAAATGAGGTGCTCTTTCCAATGGCTTAACCCTCTGAATCCGTGTATCATTCGTTCAGTCGTTTTTTGAATTAATATTGAAAGTAGAAAAATTTGAAAACGGTTCCTTTTTCGTTTTTTAATTTTTTCCAAAAAACGAAAAACAAGAATTCAGCTGGATTTCTCGTTTTTCGTTCTCAGTTAGAAAAATGAATAAACAGCTTGAATATTCGATTTCTACACGTGGGCGGGAATTAAACGCCCATTTCCTCTGATTTGTCAGCCGAAGATCAAACTGTTCCGTCATCAGTTCTGCACAACAGAATAAGAGTCCTCCCTTGTGCGGATTCTTAACGCATTTATTGCAACTACATTTAATCTTTTTCTCATAATCAAACCACCAGACTAACGAATGTCTCGACACAACCCGTACCTGGGAATAGACTAGATAGGGCTTTCTTCTGTGTAGACCAGGAGTTCTCAAGTGCCAGGGGGTCCGTGAAATAATTGTCTATTTTCCGGATTGTAAAGTCAAGTCACGGGTTTTTTTTTTTTTTAACATGAAGCACGCTGTGATTAATCTTAATGTTGACCTTCAAAAATAGCCTATATAGGCGCGCCAAGAAGGCTATTGGCTGTAGGCTATTTTGGTTGATTTTTGGTGTGCGCCAGAAAGAATATAATAATCATTTATAATAATAATTATTCTTATATAATAATTTCAAAGGCATGATATGTTGTAGTCATTTTGAAAGTACACAAATAGACATATAAATGTTACTGTTTCGAATGAGAGTATTAAACGACAGTAGCTATTAAATCCCCCGTTGAGCAACACATCCAAGTGATGTCGGGTGTCGCAGCCTGTTCGTTATTAAAATAAAACAGTCAACCAAACATATAAAACGTCATTCTGCTTAATTGGTCTGTTGACATTCCAAACTTATTTCCCTTGCTGTGGAGATGCTGATTTACGTGTATATTGGGACTCGAATGAAGTACGAAGCCTTCTTTACATTATTAATTAGCATCCAAATGTTACATTGCAAATATGGATAGGCTACTGGACGAATGAGAGATGCCCGAAACCAACGTCTGCTCTGTACAGTTTCAGTTTCTCGTTAAAATACGCATATTATGTTATTAATTGTGTTTATAATGTTAATGTTGTATTTTATTTACCGGTCTTTTACACTATTTATGAATATGCTTTTTTTACAACGATGTGACGCGCGCGTTTCCCTCTCAACATGACCCGGCGCGCCACGCACAAGCGCGCATCCTAGAGATATAAATTATAATAAATTTTAATAAAACACAAGGCCTACATCATAAAACTTCTCCAGTTGTTAGATAGGCTAGTCAGTCTGAATGACAGTTTATACGTTAACGTTAATATAGGCTTATTATATAGTCAATGCATTATTCTTTTCTTTTTGTAATAGTGTTTAATTTACAACTAATTATATTGATTTATATCTTTTTAAATTACTGGGCGAGGCTAACAGCCGTCATTTATCCTGCCCATATAGCCAGCTGATGCAAAGCGTAGTTGAATTTATATACACACAGAAGAAAGCCCTATCTAGTCTATTCCCCGGTAGGCCTACGGGTTGTGTCGAGACATTCGTTAGTCTGGTGGTTTGATGAGAAAAAGATTAAATGTAGTTGCAATAAATACGTTAAGAATCCGCACAATGGAGGACTCTTATTCTGCTGTGCAGAACTGATGACGGAACAGTTTGATCTTCGGCTGACAAATCAGAGGAAATGGGCGTTTAATTCCCGCCCACGTGTAGAAATCGAATATTCAAGCTGTTTATTCATTTTTTTAACTGAGAACGAAAAACGAGAAATCCAGCTGAATTCTTGTTTTTCGTTTTTTGGAAAAAATTAAAAAACGAAAAAGGAACCGTTTTCAAATTTTTCTACTTTCAATATTAATTCAAAAAACGACTGAACGAATGATACACGGATTCCTCTGGTGCTCTTCGGCCATTTTTGACCGAAAAATGTTACATTTGTTTTTGTTTTTGACATTTTTTTCTTCATCAGAATGGTACAAAACTTGCTAAATGTGAATGTGATATGTTATGTGAACACAAAACAACAATCATGGACATGATTCGAACAGGTTAAATGGTCCTGAAAACAACAGTCAAACTCCTCCTCCATATAAAAATTTTAAATAGTATTTTTGCATTTTTCATAACCATAAACATAAAATTCTGTAACTTTTTTTACGTTCACTTTTTAAAACTTTTTTCACTTCAGCAATACATGTGTCGTCTTTGAAAAGAGATCAAACTTCAGTCTGTCGCTCTAAAGCGTTCAAGATTTGTGACAGTTTAAGTTGAAAATTAAATTTTCAGGTCTATGCTCAAAAAGTGAAACAACAGATTATAAATACAGCAAAAATATAATTAAGTACCATAAAATCCCCTAAAAATACTAAATATTAAATTAAAAAAACATTATCGAACTAAAATATAGTACTGTAGTAATCTTTTAGTTATGACTGCCTTTCTGTTAATGTCCAACAGGCGGAGGACAACATTCATTACAGAGATATAATTATACAACATACAAAAAGTAGTCAAAACACATCTCTGCCCTACAAAGACAAAAGGCAGTAACTTTATTTTTGGCCAAAAATTAGTTATTGATATTTTTGGGTTAAAGGAAAATGATGTTTGAGATGGCTTTAAAAACGCAGATGTCAAGGCTGTTTTTTGGTTTTTTTTGTCTATTGCGTCTTTTGTGTTACACAATTTCTTACCTTGAAGAAATTGTGTAACACAACAGATGCAATAGACAGACAAATTAGATAGATCACAGTCTAGCTAGCTAGCAGCCAATAGCATAAATAGGCTAGTCAGCTATCCAACGAATAGGCTATCAAACTGCTCCATATAAGCAATTGTAAATCATCCAAAATAAATGCCATGATCACTAGATTTTATACAGGAGTTAGTCTAATGATTTTGTAAATGGTGATTTAAACGGGAGGCTCAATGTTTACACTATATGGGAGCGACAAAACCATGAATCTAATAGTAGTCACTGAACAATAAACTGTGTTTTTAACATAAAATCTTACATACTTCATAATTAACACTTATTATATATTTTTTATTTTGATAACATTTAATCTTCAGTTTATAAACACTAAGGTGCAGTGTGTAAGTATTAGCGGCATCTAGTGGTGACGTTGTGAATTGCACCCAACAGAAGTTATGGTGGACGACAGAGGAAGTGATGTCGTCGTCTGAGACAGCAGAGATTAGCCAGTTAAGCAATGAGAAAATGGTTAAGTTTCTTTACAAAGATAAATTAAGAAATTAGGTTTACTTAATTATTCAATAAAACAATATGTTATTGCGAATATTATTGTTACTAGTTCATCATTGTGTCAGTGTTTTATTCACTGACTTTAGGGACTGTTCGTTTTTTATTTAAGGGGCCACCGGAGGAGTTTTGAGATCTGTTGTCAAAAAAGACATGACCCTCCCTTCGCCAGCAATACATTTTTCTATGACCCTCCAAAATGTTTGTGAAAAAAGGCATGACCCTCCCCGATAATTTATTGATTAGCCTACTTCTGTACTGGTTTGCGCTTGGCAAAGATGTTCAGATAGCCATTGTTTTTTTGTTTTTTGTTTTTTAAACCATAAACTCTTGCTTTCTCATCTTACTAGGGCTGTAACGATAGACCAAACCTACGATTCGGTACGATTTTTGATTTTAGATTTGAAAAAAATCATGTTTTCGGTGCTGATGGTGAACATGTGGGTGGCGCTGCCAATAAAGCATCTAAAAGCTGTCACAAAGAACCAGCAAAAGTAATGATTATTAATATGTCAAATATAGCAAGGAAACATTTTAATTGTTTATTAATAAACAAGTGTTTTCTGTGTCGACTGCAAAGATGAAGTTGACGATGCGTTGCGATCTTCTCAGAACGCGCCAGAGAGAAATGCACATTTCATAAGCAGAAAGCAGTCTGTTTTCCTTCGTTTTGAATTGTTCTGTTTAAAAGTAGACATTTCAAGCTTTCTATATATTTCTCAGGTCTGTGAGGCAAGTAGCATACCTTACGCTGAGTTTCGGTTCATTTATGAGACAAGAGTCCAGTTCACTCGCCCGCGCCTCCGTGATTATCTATTTTCTACTATATTTACTTCTTATTTATTAAATCCAGATGAAACATTGATTAAAATTAAGATACAATTAATAAAAAAACGAAATTCACTTTAAAGAAAGGCTTTGTGCTTTCTGTTTGAGGTCTCTGTGAAATTTTTAAAGTCGCTTTCAGAGCAGTCATGTCCGTAATGGAGAACTGTCATGCCCGTAACATTGTTTTTTTTTTTTTTTTTTTTTTTACATAAATGCGAACACGAAAAATAAAATAAAAATAATATTTTATGTTCTGTGGAGGCCGATCTTTATTCATCCGGTGGGTATATATCTTTTGGTTTGCACAGTGTAATTTATAGAAGAATTACTAAAACATATTTTGCCACCTAAAAGTTAAAGATTTTTTTGTGTCACGTCACGTCACATGTGTATTTCCCTCATATTAAATATAAAATTTAATGTGTAGACTGATATTTTTCTAATGTCTTGACTCCTTTATTTTTCTAATGTCTTGACTCCAAAATATTGGTATTAAATGCATTTTCTGAGAATTTATATTTCAAGTTTTGACTGCAAATGTTACGTCTATAACACTGGAATCGCCCAATTTTAACGAATTTATCCTCAACTAGTTTTTGTGGTGTAGGTCTACGTATTAATTATGTTAACTTAAATAATACTAATAGTAATTTAAAGATGTGGTAGCCCTACATCTTACACATCGTGGAAACAAAATAAGAATGGAACTAAAATATGGTAGTATCGCGCTACAGCGCACATTCTATCAGCAGCAGTTCTGGCGCCTCAGTCGCAATACTGTAAAACTCGACGTTCACTTCACATGTTAATGCAGTGGTAGAGTTACACTCACAGGACACTGTGCACTTATTCGCAATCACAAAAGTTCATTATTTGCTCGTGCTTTAAAGCTTTGCCGGGTAAACATTTCATTGGCATTCTGTTCTGACATGATGCATTTTTTCTAAGCGCGAACTGAAGTGCGCGCGCACTGTCAAACAGCGCCAAACTGGATTTTTGTTGGGTCAGACCCATCTGATATCGAAGGGGGGCTGATAACGCGAGATCAACATGGAGCTAAATGGAAAAAAATATCACCAAACAAGCCACTTTGAAATGTTGCTGTTTTCATGTATATAAAAGTTGGGTGACCCTCCCCCTAGACTAAAAAAAGTTGAATGACCCTCCCCTCAACAAAGAATAAAAAGACATGACCCTCCCCTATTTTCCTCCGGTGGCCCCTTCCATAAATACCGAACGGTCCCTTAGCTAGCTTCTTTGCACGAAGAACAACACAGTGACGAAACGCGTTTGTCCATTTAGGGCCACCGTAGAAACGTGGATGTAAGCGGACCCGCGGTGTGTGTAGAGAGAAATGCTCATTCTAAGGTAATAAAAACATAACGCTTCATTAAGTAAGGTCTTTATACACCACTGAAAACATCATTATGAGTATAATATTGCATTTCTGTCAACAGATCCTCCTGAATATTACACACTGCACCTTTAATCAGAAGCCAGAGATGAAGGGTTAAGAGTTTAATGGTGAAGAGTAATGATTGTTACCTCAGTCGTAATACTCCACTGATGAGAGTTTACTGTGAGCCGTTCGGTTGCCAGAGATTTCAGAAGCTCCTCTGGAAACTCTTTGAACAGTCGACCGTCTCTGACATCTAAACCGCATCGGATGAAACCAGTACTTATATTTATGCATTTATCATGATGATAAAATCAAGACTTTATAAGCTCACTTATTTGGAAACAAAAAATATTTATCACTTTTCTGAGTAATTAATACTAGCCGCACTGCAGCGGTACCATACCATGGTAATAACGTACTCAGTTACTGACGTAACCTCGGTTCCCTGAGAGTAACAGGAACGAGTATTGCGTCTGCTAGACGCTTTAAGGAAACTCCTTTTCTCGAGAATATTGAAGCCTTTATTTTAAAACGCAGTGGAGCTGCACAGCCAGCACTTTAATAAAAGTTATAAACTTTAATTTATAAAATCTTACAAATGTGGACGGTGAAGACCAAGCGGCCGCCGCACAAATGTCTTCAATTGGTACGCCACTGGACCATGCCCATGAAGAGGCTGACGCCTATGGGGCAATGAAGGCCCATTGAGGCGTAGGCTAAAGAGATAGCGTCCACTATCCATCGTGACAATCTCTACTTCGCGACCAGGAGCCCTTTAGTGCGGCCGCCGAAGCATACAAAGAGCTGTTCCGACTGTCTGAATGGGGCAGAGTAGACTCAATTCACTATCATCTTTCGATAGGTGAAGGGCTGAGAAACCGCCGGCGTGTTGTTCCGGGATCCTGAAGCCGAACTGGGGCGTTTAGGCAAGAAGTGGCGCATGGTCTGTGGCGCTGAAACAGATCCTTGAAAGCCGTGGGGTCCGGTCCAGACTCGTCCAAGGAGCAGAGGAGTTTTGCCTGGAACACTTGGAGGACCGCCATAGTGTGCAGGGCTGAGGCAGCTTGACCAGCGGAAGTGTAGGCTCGGTCGGCGAGAGCTGAAGTAGTCCTGCATGGATTAGATGGATGCGTCACTTTAGACCTCCATCCGATGGCGGAGGGCGGGCAGAGATGTGCGGCCACTGCTTACTCTGGGGGGGCAGTTTTTCATACCCCTTTTCCTCTGCGCCATCAAGTGTTGAGAGCGCTGCAGAGGCTGAAGTGCGTAGGTGAGCGTAGGGTAGTCATTTCGTCATGTACTTCAGGGAAGAACGGTGCTGGCCGCTGGCGAGGAGCCTGTTAGCTCCCCGGCAGAAACCACTCGTCGAGGCTGCTTCTAGTTGGCTCTTCTGGTGAAGACCAATCGAAGGCTGAGCTCCTCGACGGCCCTGGCGAGAACATGGATAAGCTCAGCGCCACTTCTGCTGGACTGAGACTGGGGGGCAGGGTCATTGGTTGAGCCCGACCAATCCTCGCCTTCGGACGCTGCCAATGACAGGCTGTCGTTGTTATCCTCCTCCGATCCACCGAAGGAAACGAGGCCGGCCGTTGCAAGGGAGGGGCGCTGGTCCGTTTTGGTGAATAGCACCGGAGAAATGTCTCTCTCTGGAGCGAGTAAGGCACGCTGGGACGGGGCCGATGTGGGCTCACTCGTCTCTGAACGCTCATTCATCCTCTGACCCCGCCGTTTCTTCCTCCGCGGTTCGAGGAGGACGGGAAAGGGAGGGCGCGAGGGGCAGAGTCGCTCTCTGAGAAGAAAGCTAGCCGCGTGCGCAGAGATGAGAGTGGCATGTTCTCGCAGTGAGAACTGCCGCCCTGAGTGAGTGCAGCTTCAGCGTGGCTGCGGCCCAGGCAAGAAACGCACTCACTATGCCCGTCTGAGGCATGTAGAGCCGCTCTGCATGTCACACAGTCTGAGAGAGGCATTTGCAACAACGCCGTGTGCTCTTTTAGAGAAATTTGCTCTTTAGGAATTGCTCTTTATAAAGGATACTATTCGGGAAACGGCAAAAATCAGCTAAGAGGAGAGCCGTTGCTGAAGGAGATTAAATCTGATTCCTATGGCGAAATGTGCCGCTTAAATAGTCAGCAGCCACGCCCATTTTGAAGGGTTTCGGCACGCGCAAGGCGGGAAGCGCCCTGATAGGTTTGCCATAGGTTCGTGCAGTTCCTGCAGCCCAGCCAATCAGCACGCTATACAGCTCTGCACTGTGCTGGCTGCGCAGCTCCACTGCGTTTTAAATTAACGCTTCAATATTCCCGAGAAGAGGAGTTTTCCCATAGTGTCTAGCAGACGCAAAATGAGTGAACCATTCTCGAGAGGGAACTTCACAGTACGTCATTGAGTAACAAGCAAGTAATCCATTTTTGTAAAATGTATCACTGGAAGTCAACTGATAATAAACATTAACCATCATGTAACTTTATCCAGTGTTCTTCTTACCGTCAGTGAAGTTCAGGGGCAGAGCGACTCCTTCAGTGTTTGTGTGGGACAGGAGCGACTCGCCACTGGTTAGCAGTGTGAGCATCTCGAACCCTAGACAGGTTCCCCATACTGGGAAATAATCCCCCTTTGAATTGGCCTGTTAACACACAGAGATACTGTAGAGATGCACCGATATTAAAATTTTGGCCGATACCGATAACGATAATACTTTATATTTGAAAGCCGATAACCGATATATTGGCTGATAAATCTAATTTAAAGTTTTTGTATAATTTTTTAAAGCCTGATTACAAAAACAATAGTCTCACCATTAAAATCCACGTCTCAAACACACAATTATAATGTTCTCATTATGATTTAATGCAGCCGATATGACAGTATACACATGTTGCACTTTACTGTATTTTCCTTTTTCAAAACCATCATGTTGAACAGAGCGCATCTGAAGTGTCTCAGCTGAGGGAAATAATAATTATTTATCAACTTTTTTTATTATAAATGTAAAACTATATTTTCGGCCGAAATATCGTGCATCCCGAGATACTGCAATGAAAAATTTAAATACCACAACATTTTGTATTGCATATCCAGAGTGCAAAAACTGACACACACCTCGAGAGCGAGTCTGTAGAAAATGGTGGCAGTTTTGGAATATTCGGATGATTTTAAACTGACTCCGCCTCCAGGGAACAGGACTCTAGAGAGAGAGGAAATATACTGTATTTATTAATTTTAATTGTGATATATTTACGTTTAATATGGAAATGTTTTTCCCCTTTTATTTATCTATATGTTTTTTATATATGTCTATTGCTTTGCCAATAAAGCTCATTTTAATTAAATTGAATTGAGAAAGAGAGACAGGGTTCGTACAGAAACTGTAAAAAGAAATTCCAGGACTTTCAAGGACTTTTCAAGCACTACTTTTTTTGGTTTTCAAGGACCTCAATCAGAGATCGCACTTATAAAACAATATCTTTAGGAATTTTTAAACTCAAATTACATATATAAGGTATCCAAAATACAACATACAACGTATTTAATAATATATATATTAAATACAAAGTTTATAATGCCTATTATTGTTCAATAAATAATATTTTATATTATAATGTTGCCGTACTTGGTATCGAAAACACGTCTGATGGGGGTTTATCAGTGTTAATATTGCCTGAAAAGATTGTATGTGTGTTTAAAAAATAAATAAAAAATTCATATTGTATTTAAATATGTCAAGCACTTTTCAAGAACCTTTTTGTAAATATGGCTGTTTTCCAGGGTTTTCCAGGAAAAACTCAAATTCAAGTACTTTAAGCACGTTGTACGAATTCACCGATTCCTCACTGTAATCACGTCTTTAACACAGATTTACAGTATAACAGATTTACTCACCCATTTATGGATTTAAACAGCCTTTTGTACTCATCTTCAGTCCTATTGATCCTACAGAACATTAAAATAAACTACATGAGAACGCTTCAGTGTCGATTCAGTAACTGATCAGAGTATAGCCTACTACAATACAGTCATTAGTGCAGTTTACGACCAAAACGCAAATGAAATAACCTTCTAATTTGCAGCAAATGATCTGAACAACACTGGCAGCGTCATTTAAAAAGTATGTTTTTATGAAATATATTATGAATTAAATTTACATGTACTACATTTGATATGTTATCATAATCATGTGACTTCACTGTCATTTATAAATGCTCTCCCGTGGCCTCATGGGATAGTAAAGTGTCCATCATACACACACTTCACAATCTCACTAGTAGGTTTTTATGAGTATTGTGAATTCAGACACACTGATTTTGCCTTTTGATTTTAGGGAAGTATGCGATTGCAACTAGGGCTGCATAATTTGGGGAAAATGTCATATTGCGATTATTGAGGTCAATATTGCGATATAATAAACAAATGGTTTCATGAGTCAGCTTGCTTGGTTCTCAGGGAAATTGCACAGATTAGTGATAATGTGGAAATGTGTGTTTCTCAACTCAAACTAGCAACGACAACTAAATGCAGTGTTTTCAAATTAAAATAACATTTTTTACAAAATTAAATATGACATCTTTGCATTACTGCAAACTTGTTATTGACTCAATAGCACAATAAAATAAATAGAATAATAAAAAAGAACATTTGTATGCTCATGAAAATAAGATATTTTGAGTTGAGATTCTGTACCTAATATTTATCCAAATGAATCAATATTGAATCAAGATCGGAATCAAATCACAAGATTTGAATTGAAATCGTGAAATGTGTGTTAAGCAATAATAAAAACAGTAGCTTGCCAGTTATTGTAACATGTTGTCACTAAACTTAACAAAATTCTGTTTAGTTACCAAATGACAATCACACACACTTACACCAAAAATGATCCACAGATGAGTTTATAAAGCATATGTTACATCATGCTAAAATGTCCCTGTTTATCTCGACAGAATGTTCAAAATCGTATGTTCTTTTTAATTATTCTATTTATTTTATCCTATTGTAGAATTGAGTCAATAACAAGTTTGCAGTAATGCAAAGATGTCATATTTAATTTAGTAAAAAATGTTATTTTAATTTGAAAACACTGCATTTAGTTGTCGTTGCTAGTTTGAGTTGAGAAACACACATTTCCACATTATCACTAATCTGTGCAATTTCCCTGAGAACCAAGCAAGCCGACTCATGAAAACATTTGTTTATTATATCGCAATATTGACCTCAATAATCGCAATATGACATTTTCTCCAAATCGTGCAGCCCTAGTTGCAATGTTATTTTATATACCAAGAATAAAAGCCAAATTTGGCCATACATTTTATACATATCTTTTTTTTTAATAGATATTTCTGTGATGATGACACCATTTTCTAAATTAAAAAGCTTCATGGTGAGGTTATGTGACAACAACGTAACATACTACTTATGAAATGTTTTATATCAACTTTTATTAAAACTTACAAAATGTATGTAAATATGTTTCTTCATTTATAATCTCACATCAGAAATATAACCTCGTTTATAAGCTGCTCATGACTTAATCACTTGGCTTTAGTGTATTTTCTCAATGTAATGGGTGGGTGGGGGGACATTATGTTTATGTACATTGGTTCCCCATGGGAACAATATTGATTCCCAGTTTCCCCACGGGGATAATAAAGTAATCAATCAATCAATCAATCAATCACAAACTCACATGACCGGAATCACGCGCGCGCCCGCGGACTCCAGGAACTTGACGTACGACGCCGCGATATACGCGTTTCTCTGAGGCGTCGCGTTAAACACGTCCTGCGCGAGAACACCTGGACAAGAACAACAGGTTTAAAGCTTTAAGTTTAAAGAGAATACAGTGGTTTAAAACTCTCATGCACAGTAGGCCTATTTAATACAACTTTTCAACTCACCGATTATTGGTCTATCGTTGGTTTTTATTGGTGCTCCTGCTCCGAAACGCTTAGAAAACGCGGAATCGGTAACTGTGAAAAGACACGCGAGGTAGAAGAAGTGGATCATGTTTTATTTACCTGAGAAATGTTGCGCTTCCTCGCGAGACCTCACGTGACCTCACGTGACAGACAGACAGCTCCAGCTCGTTTCCGCGGTCGTGACGTCATGGGTGTTTCTAGCAATGCGCGTGCCTAAAGGAGAACTCAATTCTGCATATTTCTTTAAGCTTGAAAAACTCAATTTTACCCTTTCAACAATTGAGAAATGATGTGTTGATGGCAAAATTGTAAAAGATCCAAAGGATATAGCCAATTTCAGTGCCAGTTTTTATAGAAAATCTTTATAGTCCTTCTCGCAACTTGGTGGCGTAAAGTTTGCTCTAATGTGTAATTATGATATGTATAAACTCCCTGTCAAGCTATCTAACTTTCATCAACGAGTTATTTTGGCATGGACTCTCATTTACAAGCATAACTTTCTTCCTCATCGCAGTGGCGGTTCCAGGGAGGGGCCCGGGGGGGCCAGTGCCCCCGTGTCACCAAGCTTGGCCCCCCCTCTGGCCCCCCTAAATTTGGAATCGTAAAATCACACCAAACAACTGCGCATTTTATCAGTTGCGGCGCCTTCATCTATAGGCTACACTGCAGCACGACGTATATTCACATCAAATGTTAACGCAGAGGAACGGGACACTGCAGTTCACAAAAGTTCATTATTTGCATGTGCTTTAAAGCCTTGCCGGTTAAACATGTCATTCGCTGCTGATGCGCTGTTCAAACATGCGCTTTACTGAGCGCGTACACTCGACGCGTACATGCACTAAAAGCCTGTTACTGGACTAAGTTATCTTTTGAGTCTTATATTGCGCTAATACTGTCAAATACAGACATTGTTTACATAAACAAAGTTGGTTATGTCTAAAGTGAAAGCAAACAGAGAAAATTAATTAAAATCTGCTTGTCATATGCGTGTATATTAGACGCGTCGCGTGCAGTTCTTAAAGAGACAGTAGCCCTAATAATAAACATGCTGCCGCTTGTCCTTAAAGAGATAGTTCACCCAAAACCAAACAGTTGCTGGTCCCCATTGACTTCCATACATAGTAGGAAAAAAATATACTATGGAAGTCACAGGGGTACATCAACTGTTGTGGTTACTCACATTCTTTCAAATAACGTTTATTTTCAACAGAAGAAAGACACTTATTCAGGTTTAAAACAACTTAAGAGAGTAAATTATGACTTTTTGGGGGGAGAACTATCCCTTTAATGTTAATAAAACAACAAAACACACAGAGGAAATCATTCACTGCTCTTGACTGAGAACTTTAAGTCTGTTGTGTTTTATTTTCATATTTGTTCATTTAATTACTTTCTTCAATTCTACTGTTAAATACACATATAGCTGAAAAAATAAAGCACTGTTTATTTCATTTGTATATTAAGTTGTGTATGTGTAATATGTATCTCTGTTCTTAATTTTTAATAAAGAAAATAGTGACAAAGATTTTTATTTTCGCCACTTTGGCCTAAATGTCTGCCATTCTTTTTTATTTTATATTTTGTTACCTATATTTTGTTACCTATAAGGCTTTGCTTTTAAAATAGGGACATTAGTTTGGCTTTAAAGCAGCGCTCAGTAGCTTCGGGACTTCTTCGCTGTATTCTCGCTTTTTGCTGGCAGGTTTCTCTCTAGAGCTCCCCCCACAGCTTCGGAATAGATATTTGACAACACTGTTGTAAAAACTCGTTGGTGATTCTCAGACACCAGAGGCTAGTAGATCAACGACATCAAAGCAGATGGGACGTTCTTTAAAACGTCTTTTTCATTCGGGATCGAACAGCGTGAGGGAGCGCAATAATGACAGCATTTTAGCAGATTTCTTTTGGCCGTAAAGCAATTGTTTACATCGCGAGACCTGATATCACGCGATACTTCCTGACGCAGCGGCCAGCGGCCCGCCGGCTCAAAGTTGCAAGTGCGTATTTTCCGCTCACGGGCACCAGGGGGGTGCGAAACGACCACCATTCAACCCGAAATAAGTAATATAATCATTCCAATGACTCAGAAGCTGTTCAGTTAAGGTAAAAAAATACTTAGTTCACCTTTAATGCTCAGTCACATGCAAAATAGTAAAACCAACATGAAAAAAGAATCGTGATAAAATCGTGATTTTCCTGAAAAAATAAATAAAATTGTGATATGATATTATTGCCATATCGCCCACCCCAGGTGTAAAAAAGTGCCTAGATGTGCTTAGATGCTAAAAATGTGTTATTATTGATCATTATATCACACTACAATTAAACATAATGAAACATTCATTTGAATTGAAATTGTTTTATTAGCTTAGCTAATATAATTTATTAGCTTTTTCTAGAGATTGCAGTCATGCATGACATGGTGAAAAATGACTTGAAATAATACTGAAAATAGGTTAAGATGAATGTTAAAGGTGTGCCCCCTAAAAGCACAAGTGGCCCCTGCCTGGCCCCCCCAGTTACTGTGGTCTAGAACCGCCACTGCCTCATCGGTGTTACATATGGAACAATAGGAGTATTTTATTTCAAAATAAATCTTTGTTTTATAATCATTGGTTCAGTAATGGCATATTTCATGTTAGACAGCTTTTTAATAACGAAGGTCTGCTTTTTAGGTATGCAGAAATGAAGCCTAGCGCAAGTCCTGCCAGGAAGACTCAATCGTTCTCGTCACTATTACCTTCTCATCTATCCAGTCATATCTTAATAGCCCAGTATAAAAGGGTGGTACTTACTCATGTCTGAGTTCGCAGATGCTGTCGCTTCAACCACCTCCATCCTCCCCAACCACCACTAAGACGGGACCTTTCCTCCATCCTGAAGATGCCAGGATGTCCTCTTCCTCCTTCCACCCCACCACCACCAGATGGCCCCCTTCCTTACTTTGCAGGGGGTGAGCTGCGCCCCTGCCTTTGTCTTCAGGCAGGATATGCAGATTCCGTACCCTCGGAATGCGAGTTACGGACGGGGCCTACGCCAAAGAATTTGATTGTTTGCTGAGCTCTTAAATAAATGCTCATTGTCACAGTATTAATTCTCCCGAGTCTTTCTGGCAGAACTTCTTTCAGAATATAATATACCGGTAACTCCCAAAGAGTTTGCCACAGTTATGGATGCTATTCCATCTGGCATACTCATGCTTATCATAAAGAACTCTCTCTCGCTGGGTTCATTATCTTCTCCTGAACCGGTCAACACTCCTGAGATAGAGATATGTTTCACTGAAAAAAAAAGGAAGAAATTATAAAGTAAGAGTTCTATTCCTAGAGAACATTATTTCTGCGCCTCCTGCAATCTCATCTTGGAATGGTCTTTTTGATAATGTAAATTGGAAGAATATATGGTCCGTACAATAAAGGTTTCTCCTAACAAACAAAGTAAAAGAAATATCTTTTAAATTAATTCATAATATTTAAGTAGTATATACCCTACACCATGTGTCAAAATGATTGATGGCTTCCGGTTGTCATTGACCTTCCGGTTGACCTTTCCGGTTGCCCTTCCGGTCCCTATTGTTATGGATTGACCTATTGACCCTTCCTATCCATCGATCATGTGGTTTTGACAGTTAGTTTTGACCTATTGCCCCTTCCTATCCCTTCGATCATGTGTTTTGACAGGTTGACCTTCCGGTGTCTATCCGGCATATGTTGTTATGGTTTGCCCTATTGACCTTGCTTTGATCATGTGGGTTTGACAGAAGCTTTTGCCCTATTTGAACCTTTTTAGCCCTAGATCATGTGATTTTGACAGAAGCTTTTGCCATTTAACCTTTTTAACCCTAGATCATGTGTATGACAGAAAGTTTGAAGGCGCTGTTAGGATATGTGTCAGCATCTCCTCCGCATTCCAGATCATTGTGTCCCCCTTTGGAAAAGTGAGAAGAAAAAGACTGTTTTTCCTGAATGCCTCACCAGCCAGAGTAGTGTGTGTGTGTGTGTGTGTGTGTGTGTGTGTTGGTTTGTGTTTGCGCGCGCGTCCTCTGACATGATCCCCTCCACATTCCTGAGGTAACAGTGAAAGTGAGAAAAAGAGAGTTGCCCTAATCATGTTTTATATTTCACACAAATAATATACAATAATATCTTACTAAAAATCTACTGAAACCATTTAATTCAGTTTTAGATAAACAAAACAATAAAAATCATATTACGTAAAACCTCCCGTTCTTTATAAGTGTATAAAATAAAATGGTTATCTTGGTAATTTAACTAAAGTTGAAAACCATTCAGTTCTTTATAAAAGTATATAATGAAATGCTTATAAAATAAATATCTTATTGATCCAATTGTTTTAGATAAACAAAAGAATAAAAATTATATTACATAAAACATTCCGTTCTTTATAAATTTAAATAATTATATTGCTAATTTAACTAAAGTTGAAAAACATTCTGTTCTTTAAAAGTATATAAATAAATTGCTTATAATATAATATAAAATCACAGAGTGGTTCTCTCTCTCTCTCTCTCTCTCTCTCTCTCTCTCTCTCTGACTCAGAGGGGCCTCTGTGCATCATGTCAGAGCGTATGTAATGTTAGTCTGCTAATGCATTTCCAGAGACAAAGTTTTGTTCATACTAAATTTATTTCAAAATATAATCGTAAAAGTTTAAATATGATCTTTTAAAATGAAAGACTGTTTAAATTAAATCTTTAAAGTTTGAATACATACGCATCTTCTATTTATCTTTTAGAAGATTACTGTAATGATTTTGTTTAACGGTTTAAAGTATAATTGTTATTAAACAGCGTCTGTTCAAAAACTTTAGATTTAAATAAAAGCAAAAATTATGCTTAGATCTTATTTATACAAAAATATTTCAAACAGTATTTTTTGTCCATACAACATGAAACATGTTGTCAAAGTTTGTCACAATGTTTTTGTTGTTGTTGTTGTTGTTATGTTGTTTTTAAGAAATCCGAGGACTCCACGTTGCTCTTATTTAGACTAAGTTTGTATCATTTGGAAAATCACCACACAATTTCAGAAACGCGATGTGTGATAAGTAAAGTTGGTCTTGAGCGAATATTTAATTTGACTCGTCTTGATTCAAAGCATGATCTTACTGGTAGCTATGATCTATTACACGTATAAGATAATTTTTACTTGTATCTCCCGAACTATCCTTAATCAGTGTGGAAACACACAAGGTGAAACCCTTTACTGAGAATATACTATCGGTTATCTACTCAAAATATATGTAGAAGTTTAAATCCGGTGTTTAAAATCTGTCTGGTGGCCGCATGAACAGACCTCGGGTAGAGCTATAGCAGGAAGCATGCCCTTTGACCTCCTCAATTGTGGAGGTTTTTTTTTTGTTGTTGTTGTTTTTTTGTTAAAGACCCTACTACAAGTTAGTTCTCCCAAAAGAATTTCTCCCATCTAGCGGTGAAATTGTATTCTGCATTTAAACAAATAGTGCTCTCTAGCGCCTCGCTTTTTGCAACTGCGTGTTGCAACTGCGGTAGCCGTTATGTGTCAAGAATCTATGACAACATGTCTTCCAATAGCACTTCATCGAGTTTAATTGTACATGTTCTACTGTTATGCTGCCTATATAATGATTTACACAAGCAAGCAATGAAAAAAAGCTTGTAATTCAGACCGTAACTTTGACTCACCCGTCGAGAAGAAAGCCGACAACTTCCTTTTCAAAGTCTTTCTCCTTCATTAGCTCTTTCCACCTGGGAGAAGCTATCCCGATATTTATATACATCCCGATAAATTACATTTTTGCTTTTTGGCCACGAGGATTCCTTCTCCTGTGGCTCGGCATAAGTATGATCCACATTATATTGTACCGTGCAGTGCCTCCCATATGGTCTAGCGGTTAGGATTCCTGGTTTTCATCCAGGCTGCCCGGGTTCAACTCCCGGTATGGAAAGTCAATTTTTTTTACATTGTCAACAAAATTCAAGTTATTCAATAATCATTTTTTGTAATTTATAGGCTTAGAGGCCTACACGAACTGCAGAAACAAGCAGAAGATATGTAAAAACTAGGGCTGTCAATTAACGCGTTATTAACGGCGTTAACGCAAAACCATTTTAACGGCGTCAATTTCTTTATCGCGCGATTAACGCCTAACAAACTTTGTAGTTTTTTTTTCACATGCTTTTGCAACAACTAGTAACGTTAGTAAAACTACAACACCACCGGATCTAGCTAGACCGAAAACAAAACAACAGGCACGCCGCACACACTTGTTTGGGCTTGCGAGCCGGCCGGACGAGAAGCCGCGTCTAGGACAACTTGTATCGCACATCGGACGCGCACTTTCTCAGTTTATGGCCAGCAATAAAAACGCCGAATGGCGCCGCCGGTGTGGTGTACACTCATAGAGAATATAATGTGTTCGAATTTTAAATACGACGCGCTGCGCTGCGCTTCGCTTCTCGTCCAGTGCGCGCCTTTAACATTACGTTTTGAGTGGATGAATGATGAGCGCGAGACGCCGAAATGGATGCCAAATAAGATTCTGAATGGAAAGTTTAATTTTAAAAAAGTGGCCAAATGGTTCAATTGACAAGACCAAAGTGATCTGTGTGTTTTGTCGTTGTGAACTGAGCTATCATCGCAGGCTTCGCAGCACGTCCAGTCTGAAATACCACTTGTTGGCCAAGCACACACAGCTGATGCGAATTCTCCGCCCCTCGTCAAAATCAGGACCTCGTCAGTATTTCTTTCACCCTTTTATTGATGGACAGTGTTACATTGTGTGAGAGATTATTTGCTCCAAGTGAGAATGTTAGTGTCAAATTGAACACTACAGTATATGCCAATGTTGTTTTCAATAAAAAAAAACATTTGCACAAAGCAAGCCGATCCACTTTTCCATGTTGATAAGAGCATTAAAATTAGAAAAAAATAATGGGACAAAAAGAAATCAAGAGACATTTAGAATAGATAAAAATGTGCGATTAATCGCGAGTTAACTATGACATTAATGCGATTAATCGCGATTAAATATTTTAATCGTTTGACAGCACTAGTAAAAACTCATAAATGCTGTTTCAGTACTGAAACATTTTCACAAATACAATTATATAGAATTCAGAAAATTTCACTATGGAATATTTACTTTATCATAATTTCAATTTTAGTACATCATCATTTAAACTTTTCATCTCATAATTATGACGCATAGTCAATTTTAATTTAAACTTTTTGTTATAATTATTACTAAATTCAGAATTACAATTTTTGTCAGTTTTAATGTAACACTATTTTGATGGTCCTTTTGAATGTGCTGATGACTATACTAGTGTTGATGATGAAACGTGTTGAGTTAGGCTAGCGCTTTTTGTCCCTCTCTGGTATTATAGTGTTTCAAGATGGCGGAACGACACGGAAGCCTCCTTGGACTTACCCGTCCCATGTAAATAAAGATAAGAAATGTTTCGCTTACGAGGATAAGTCAGATCATTGGCAGAGGTCATTTTACACCCATGAGGACATATTTTATGAATACAGACAATGATTTTAGCTAATAAAATAAAAAATTTCAACGAGCGAATCTACACATGAGAGGCCTTAAGAAGTCATAACTTCAGGGGTCAACGGCTTAGACCCATTGGTTTAGGTATTTGTAAAAATCAAATACTGTATTACACTTTTCAAAGTTACAATAAAAAGACCTGTTGTGTTCTGACACAAGGCCATTAACTTGTTTTTATAAATGTATTTTGCTTATTTCTACAAATATCAACCTAAAAAAAAAAAGAAAAAAAAAAAAGAAAGTGTTTTAAAATACAACTAAACCATGATAATGTTTAGTTTAGATGTTGATGACTAAGCTTCTGGCATATAGTGCGACCACGCAACAAGAAATCTAATATTGGTGTAATCTTTGCGAGGTCTCACTCACGACGCACAACTTTGTAAATAAAATAAAATAAAATATTATGGAAGTCATTGTACTGTAATTTAACCATATTTTATTGATTAATATTATGGCTTCATGTTGATTTAAAGTTTTTAATTGTTATTAACTAATACCTTTATCTTTTAACATCCGGCACAAAATGAAATAGATGTATTATAAAAATAAAAAATAAAAAAAAGGAATGTTCACAATCACTATGTGTCAAAAACAGTATGTGTGTAAATAGTTGTGCAAAGTTCCACACCCTATGGACTAACTTTAAAAAACAAAACAAAAATACACATAAATAAATATATATAACATACACAAATAATTTCTTAACTAAGCAACTGTTTCTTAAATTATCAGACACTCACCGCACCGCACCGATGTTAACATCACCATATATTGTGTTTTCTACCATGATTGTAGTAACTATTGTCCCACCATTCTTCTGGGCAATTGTTAAGTTAAGCTGATTAGGGTTCTGAATTAATGGCTGTCCGAATGATGTAGAAATATTATGCTGGCGTCGTTGTGGAAGGTTGTTAGGCTGTTGAACGTCACCATCTGTTAAAAAATGAGCAATTAAATACACAACCAAAACCATGTAAACATTATAGTTAAGCTTATTGAAGATTGAGAAACATATTGACTACTAACAAAGTAAATTATACATCTTTCCTACGTTTGATATTCTTTTTTCTGATTTTTGTCACTATGGACTTGATCCTTTTTAATGCTGTTTTCTCTCCATATTTATTCTGTAGTTCCTCTACTGTGTCTTCCAACTTCCCTGTTGTTCTTCTCCAGCTGTGCTAACCAAAGACAAACAGTTAGAAGAATAAAATGTATGTACAATAGCAAAAATAAAGTTGGTCATTAGTTGTTAGGGTTAGATACACCTGTAGACACATTCATACACCCGTTCGCCTGGTTTCATTTAGCATACACCAGAGTTCAAACATTCACTTTTTCAAAGGCCGAAAGATTGCGCGGTCAAAATTTCTCTTTTTAACATAAGAGTTAAAAAAAGGTACATGAGTCACGACGCATTGCATTATGCACCTGACCTGCCGGCTGATGAAGTATTTATTACATCAAGAAAAATGGGATGAATACATTTATTAGGTTTATTTAATAATATTACCAGTTCCATATTATCTTTATAAAAAAATAAGACAATAAATGATTTTATTTTTTAAATTTGACTGCATTCTTTACTTTTTGATTTATGAATTATAACAGACTGATGGGAAAAACATTATTTTGCTGTTACTTTTAAAAAAAAAAAATATTATTCAACTATTTCTTTCTTTTTGTTAGTTTTTATTAGTTGTAATTTTATATAAACATTTAACTTTTAAAATAAAGGTTTTACAACAACATCACCATCTTCTGTTATATTTGGGCCTCCATGCTCATCTACTGTACAGTATATGATATTGGTGAAGGGGGCCCGCATGAATATATTTTTTAGGGGGCCCCCCGAATTCTCTAGCTACGGCCCTGTTCACATCACATCGTAAGCGCATAATATCACCTGCTCAAGTACTTCTTGACGAGTTTCTTCTGTATTAAACAGCGAATCTTCTCAGTCAGATCGTCGCAAGATCTCAGGAATCCTCTCACACTGCTCGTGTTCACGCGCTCCATCGCTAACGATTCAAACTTCCATAAAGCGCGCCAAAACAGCAGCGCGGAGATGTGACGTCACGTGTCGAGCGGGCGCTCGTAAAAAGCACATCTTTGCATTTCTTCTGAAACAACAATTTTTAACATCACTAGCGCAACACTTATCGTATTGCCGGGTGTGATTGTAATGTTTTGTATGGCGTTTTCTTTACACTCTCCCCGGATATCTGTTTCCTACAGTTAGCTGTAATGTTAGTGAACTCTAGGTCTTCTCTTTGTTCATATACGACAGTATTCGCATGAATTGGCTTGATTTGATAAAATTATGTTTTAAACCATCATCTTCACTTGAGACATTTACATTATATTATATACCGTCCTATATACCGTTATACCGTCCTAGTTTTTAAATAGCGCTAAAATGTATATTTTAACCCTTTATGCGGATATGCCGCACAAGGTTCTCTGTTCTCTGGTTCTATGTTTTTAAAAATAAAGACAAGGATGCCTCTTTCTATACGCGACCCTCAAAATCTGTCCATACAACAAAACACGTGTAGGTGTACGATGATTTATCTGAAAATTACTTTTGTTTGAAGAAAAACTTAAATCAGCTGGTGCTTGATAACTATTGAAGTTATATTGAAGTTATGAATTCGGTAATGATGCGATATTTATCACGTTTTAATTTTAACTCAATACTCAAAACATCTTGTTGGTCAAATTAACTTAAAGCCTGCGCAAAATTATTCTTAAAGCACATTAACTTAAAGCATGCGCATCCTAGCTACTTTCTAAAAGTTTGTTACAGAACTTATGGTGAACAATTCACCCATATGTTTTAAACGTGTAATGTTTAATCAGATTTTGTCACTGGATTGAGTGAAAATAATAAACTTCTCTCTGGCGACATGTAGGACTTGTTGGTTATGCAGGAACTAGTTATTTATGGCTTTCCTGTACCCCCCGTACATTCTACACAACAGTGGGGCGGGCTGAGCTGTTGTCCTGATAAATATTTCAGGACATCGCACACTCTACCTCTACTCTAGCTCTACTAGCCGAGGACTGCTGTGCTACTGCAACAAAAGTTGAAAGTCCTGTTTGCCTGAACCTGACGCAAACTTCCGACCCAAAAACACAAGGCTTGGATAATTGTGCTGCAAGGACTCAGGAGATTCCAGGAACATTCCAGGAAAATTTGAAAAAAGTTGAAAAGTTGAAAAAATGGCGACGCAAAACCTGATGGAGAGCGACTCCCCGTCCAGTTCTGACGATGCTGGGCACAAGTATCATCCGGCTTGTGAGTGCGCCACGGGCAAAGAGTGTCCTTTAAGAGCTACGCTAGACAGTATGTTTAAAGATCATTTTAGAGGCCAGATGGTTGGCTTGATGCACAGGATCATCGATGCTGCGTGTGATATGAAAAACGATTGTGCGCAGGATAGCAAACGTGTGACAAATCTCAAAAATGAAATGGATGTTGTAAGAGGCCTGACAAAGTCATGGCCTGATGTAACGCCCATGTTTTTTAACGGCAAAGAGCCGAACGGCGTAATCCTCAGAAAAGTTCTGGACGTGTTGCGTTCATGTTGCGACGAATTCGAAATTGACGAAATTCTCTGTATATGTACTTTTGTAACAGATCTCTGTGTGTCACTGGTGTCAAAAAATGCAAAAACTGACGTTGGTGAAATAGTTGAAAGTCTGGTCAACTACATCCTAGAGCAAGACATGATAGCCTGCAGAGATTTTCTATTCTGGTTAGATCATCTGTAAATGTCATTATTGTTTTACTTTATGTACGTAATGCCGGTCTATAATTTTCTTCACTACTTCAATGTATGAAAGTATAATGTTGAAATAAAAAAAATTCTGGTTAAAAAAAAATGTCTGAGCTCATAAAAATAGTATACATGATTTAAAAGATTAAATATTTAAATATTTGTTTTCTGCATTTTAATTACTGTATTCCCGAAGTGGCAACCATTTCCAAGATGTGAATACCTGAAATTGTGTGGTGATTTTTCAAATGATACAACTAATTTGCCCCGCTGTGTACAAAACAGAAAAAAGGACATTTTGTGGTGTTGAACAAAATTCGATTTTGTTCTTAGCATCGGGTCCTGGATCATAGAGGGTATTTAATAAGTTTAATAAGATTATGTGAGAGGACGACTAGACACTAGTCATGGGATGTCCGACAGAGAGAAGGACTTGAGTGGTCACATTTTTATGTCTTCATCCAGAGCCTTCATCAAAAGTGCCTTTTCCCCCGCTTCGCAACGTAGCCATCCTCTTTCCGCCCCTGTGACAGCCGTAACATCGACCACCACGGCATCCGTTTCAGGCCAAACGGAGGAGTTTACTTAAACATGGCATTCAGCAACCTGACCCTCTCCAGCCCCATTTCCTCCCGTGGAGTTGAGGATATGTCTCACCAGCGCCCTCCGGCTTGTCACAATCTTGGCATGCTTCGGGAACAGGAACGCCTTGACACCTTTCAGAATTGGACTCTTGCACCAGTAGCTCCGGCCGAGCTTGCCAAAGCTGGTTTCTACTACCTTGGCCAGGGCGACAGAGTGGCTTGCTTCAGTTGTGGAGGCCAGCTTAGCAACTGGGAACCGGGAGATCGTGCAGTATCAGAGCACCAGAGGCATTACCCCAACTGCCGCTTCGTTCGAGGTGACCGTGCAGATAATGTACCTTTATCTATCCTTTACAATGTATCGGCAATGCAACAGTGTGAAGAAAGGTTGCTCACATTTGTCTACTGGCCCTCAAGAATAACTGTTCGACCAGACCAATTGGCTATGGCTGGTTTTTACTATGTTGGTCGTAATGATGACGTGAAGTGCTTTTGTTGCGATGGTGGACTCGGATGTTGGGAGTCTGGTGATGATCCATGGGTAGAACATGCCAAGTGGTTTCCAAGATGTGAATACCTCTTGCAAGAAAAGGGCCAAGAGTTTGTTCATCAGATTCAAGCAAGATTTCCAAGACTATTTGAACAGCTATTGACTAATGGAGACAGCGACTCAAGAGAATTTGTGAGAGAACAAGAGAACAATCCTGTGGTGAAGTCTGCTTTAGAGATGGAATTTGAGTGTGGCCTGACGGCCCAGACAAATGAAGCAGCATCCCCGAGTCAAGATCTTTCAGACTTATCTATGGAGGAACAGTTAAGAAGACTTCAAGAGGAGCGCACATGCAAAGTTTGCATGGATAAGGAAGTGAACATTGTCTTCATCCCCTGTGGTCACCTAGTTGTGTGCAAAGAATGTGCGCCTTCTCTGAGCAAGTGCCCCATATGTAGAGGCTTGGTCAAAGGCGCTGTCCGTACTTTCCTATCATAAAACGAAGATATTTATCATCCAAGTAACAACAGGTTTTACATTTAACTTGATGAATAAAAACAAAGGAGAAGTTTATTATTTTCACTCAATCCAGTGACAAAATCTGATTAAACATTACACGTTTAAAACATATGGGTGAATTGTTCACCATAAGTTCTGTAACAAACTTTTAGAAAGTAGCTAGGATGCGCATGCTTTAAGTTAATGTGCTTTAAGAATAATTTTGCGCAGGCTTTAAGTTAATTTGACCAACAAGATGTTTTGAGTATTGAGTTAAAATTAAAACGTGATAAATATCGCATCATTACCGAATTCATAACTTCAATATAACTTCAATAGTTATCAAGCACCAGCTGATTTAAGTTTTTCTTCAAACAAAAGTAATTTTCAGATAAATCATCGTACACCTACACGTGTTTTGTTGTATGGACAGATTTTGAGGGTCGCGTATAGAAAGAGGCATCCTTGTCTTTATTTTTAAAAACATAGAACCAGAGAACAGAGAACCTTGTGCGGCATATCCGCATAAAGGGTTAAAATATACATTTTAGCGCTATTTAAAAACTAGGACGGTATAACGGTATATAGGACGGTATATAATATAATGTAAATGTCTCAAGTGAAGATGATGGTTTAAAACATAATTTTATCAAATCAAGCCAATTCATGCGAATACTGTCGTATATGAACAAAGAGAAGACCTAGAGTTCACTAACATTACAGCTAACTGTAGGAAACAGATATCCGGGGAGAGTGTAAAGAAAACGCCATACAAAACATTACAATCACACCCGGCAATACGATAAGTGTTGCGCTAGTGATGTTAAAAATTGTTGTTTCAGAAGAAATGCAAAGATGTGCTTTTTACGAGCGCCCGCTCGACACGTGACGTCACATCTCCGCGCTGCTGTTTTGGCGCGCTTTATGGAAGTTTGAATCGTTAGCGATGGAGCGCGTGAACACGAGCAGTGTGAGAGGATTCCTGAGATCTTGCGACGATCTGACTGAGAAGATTTGCTGTTTAATACAGAAGAAACTCGTCAAGAAGTACTTGAGCAGGTGATATTATGCGCTTACGATGTGATGTGAACAGGGCCGTAGCTAGAGAATTCGGGGGGCCCCCTAAAAAATATATTCATGCGGGCCCCCTTCACCAATATCATATACTGTACAGTAGATGAGCATGGAGGCCCAAATATAACAGAAGATGGTGATGTTGTTGTAAAACCTTTATTTTAAAAGTTAAATGTTTATATAAAATTACAACTAATAAAAACTAACAAAAAGAAAGAAATAGTTGAATAATATTTTTTTTTTTTAAAAGTAACAGCAAAATAATGTTTTTCCCATCAGTCTGTTATAATTCATAAATCAAAAAGTAAAGAATGCAGTCAAATTTAAAAAATAAAATCATTTATTGTCTTATTTTTTTATAAAGATAATATGGAACTGGTAATATTATTAAATAAACCTAATAAATGTATTCATCCCATTTTTCTTGATGTAATAAATACTTCATCAGCCGGCAGGTCAGGTGCATAATGCAATGCGTCGTGACTCATGTACCTTTTTTTAACTCTTATGTTAAAAAGAGAAATTTTGACCGCGCAATCTTTCGGCCTTTGAAAAAGTGAATGTTTGAACTCTGGTGTATGCTAAATGAAACCAGGCGAACGGGTGTATGAATGTGTCTACAGGTGTATCTAACCCTAACAACTAATGACCAACTTTATTTTTGCTATTGTACATACATTTTATTCTTCTAACTGTTTGTCTTTGGTTAGCACAGCTGGAGAAGAACAACAGGGAAGTTGGAAGACACAGTAGAGGAACTACAGAATAAATATGGAGAGAAAACAGCATTAAAAAGGATCAAGTCCATAGTGACAAAAATCAGAAAAAAGAATATCAAACGTAGGAAAGATGTATAATTTACTTTGTTAGTAGTCAATATGTTTCTCAATCTTCAATAAGCTTAACTATAATGTTTACATGGTTTTGGTTGTGTATTTAATTGCTCATTTTTTAACAGATGGTGACGTTCAACAGCCTAACAACCTTCCACAACGACGCCAGCATAATATTTCTACATCATTCGGACAGCCATTAATTCAGAACCCTAATCAGCTTAACTTAACAATTGCCCAGAAGAATGGTGGGACAATAGTTACTACAATCATGGTAGAAAACACAATATATGGTGATGTTAACATCGGTGCGGTGCGGTGAGTGTCTGATAATTTAAGAAACAGTTGCTTAGTTAAGAAATTATTTGTGTATGTTATATATATTTATTTATGTGTATTTTTGTTTTGTTTTTTAAAGTTAGTCCATAGGGTGTGGAACTTTGCACAACTATTTACACACATACTGTTTTTGACACATAGTGATTGTGAACATTCCTTTTTTTTTTTTTTTTTTTTTATAATACATCTATTTCATTTTGTGCCGGATGTTAAAAGATAAAGGTATTAGTTAATAACAATTAAAAACTTTAAATCAACATGAAGCCATAATATTAATCAATAAAATATGGTTAAATTACAGTACAATGACTTCCATAATATTTTATTTTATTTTATTTACAAAGTTGTGCGTCGTGAGTGAGACCTCGCAAAGATTACACCAATATTAGATTTCTTGTTGCGTGGTCGCACTATATGCCAGAAGCTTAGTCATCAACATCTAAACTAAACATTATCATGGTTTAGTTGTATTTTAAAACACTTTCTTTTTTTTTTTTCTTTTTTTTTTTAGGTTGATATTTGTAGAAATAAGCAAAATACATTTATAAAAACAAGTTAATGGCCTTGTGTCAGAACACAACAGGTCTTTTTATTGTAACTTTGAAAAGTGTAATACAGTATTTGATTTTTACAAATACCTAAACCAATGGGTCTAAGCCGTTGACCCCTGAAGTTATGACTTCTTAAGGCCTCTCATGTGTAGATTCGCTCGTTGAAATTTTTTATTTTATTAGCTAAAATCATTGTCTGTATTCATAAAATATGTCCTCATGGGTGTAAAATGACCTCTGCCAATGATCTGACTTATCCTCGTAAGCGAAACATTTCTTATCTTTATTTACATGGGACGGGTAAGTCCAAGGAGGCTTCCGTGTCGTTCCGCCATCTTGAAACACTATAATACCAGAGAGGGACAAAAAGCGCTAGCCTAACTCAACACGTTTCATCATCAACACTAGTATAGTCATCAGCACATTCAAAAGGACCATCAAAATAGTGTTACATTAAAACTGACAAAAATTGTAATTCTGAATTTAGTAATAATTATAACAAAAAGTTTAAATTAAAATTGACTATGCGTCATAATTATGAGATGAAAAGTTTAAATGATGATGTACTAAAATTGAAATTATGATAAAGTAAATATTCCATAGTGAAATTTTCTGAATTCTATATAATTGTATTTGTGAAAATGTTTCAGTACTGAAACAGCATTTATGAGTTTTTACATATCTTCTGCTTGTTTCTGCAGTTCGTGTAGGCCTCTAAGCCTATAAATTACAAAAAATGATTATTGAATAACTTGAATTTTGTTGACAATGTAAAAAAAATTGACTTTCCATACCGGGAGTTGAACCCGGGCAGCCTGGATGAAAACCAGGAATCCTAACCGCTAGACCATATGGGAGGCACTGCACGGTACAATATAATGTGGATCATACTTATGCCGAGCCACAGGAGAAGGAATCCTCGTGGCCAAAAAGCAAAAATGTAATTTATCGGGATGTATATAAATATCGGGATAGCTTCTCCCAGGTGGAAAGAGCTAATGAAGGAGAAAGACTTTGAAAAGGAAGTTGTCGGCTTTCTTCTCGACGGGTGAGTCAAAGTTACGGTCTGAATTACAAGCTTTTTTTCATTGCTTGCTTGTGTAAATCATTATATAGGCAGCATAACAGTAGAACATGTACAATTAAACTCGATGAAGTGCTATTGGAAGACATGTTGTCATAGATTCTTGACACATAACGGCTACCGCAGTTGCAACACGCAGTTGCAAAAAGCGAGGCGCTAGAGAGCACTATTTGTTTAAATGCAGAATACAATTTCACCGCTAGATGGGAGAAATTCTTTTGGGAGAACTAACTTGTAGTAGGGTCTTTAACAAAAAAACAACAACAACAAAAAAAAAACCTCCACAATTGAGGAGGTCAAAGGGCATGCTTCCTGCTATAGCTCTACCCGAGGTCTGTTCATGCGGCCACCAGACAGATTTTAAACACCGGATTTAAACTTCTACATATATTTTGAGTAGATAACCGATAGTATATTCTCAGTAAAGGGTTTCACCTTGTGTGTTTCCACACTGATTAAGGATAGTTCGGGAGATACAAGTAAAAATTATCTTATACGTGTAATAGATCATAGCTACCAGTAAGATCATGCTTTGAATCAAGACGAGTCAAATTAAATATTCGCTCAAGACCAACTTTACTTATCACACATCGCGTTTCTGAAATTGTGTGGTGATTTTCCAAATGATACAAACTTAGTCTAAATAAGAGCAACGTGGAGTCCTCGGATTTCTTAAAAACAACATAACAACAACAACAACAACAAAAACATTGTGACAAACTTTGACAACATGTTTCATGTTGTATGGACAAAAAATACTGTTTGAAATATTTTTGTATAAATAAGATCTAAGCATAATTTTTGCTTTTATTTAAATCTAAAGTTTTTGAACAGACGCTGTTTAATAACAATTATACTTTAAACCGTTAAACAAAATCATTACAGTAATCTTCTAAAAGATAAATAGAAGATGCGTATGTATTCAAACTTTAAAGATTTAATTTAAACAGTCTTTCATTTTAAAAGATCATATTTAAACTTTTACGATTATATTTTGAAATAAATTTAGTATGAACAAAACTTTGTCTCTGGAAATGCATTAGCAGACTAACATTACATACGCTCTGACATGATGCACAGAGGCCCCTCTGAGTCAGAGAGAGAGAGAGAGAGAGAGAGAGAGAGAGAGAGAGAACCACTCTGTGATTTTATATTATATTATAAGCAATTTATTTATATACTTTTAAAGAACAGAATGTTTTTCAACTTTAGTTAAATTAGCAATATAATTATTTAAATTTATAAAGAACGGAATGTTTTATGTAATATAATTTTTATTCTTTTGTTTATCTAAAACAATTGGATCAATAAGATATTTATTTTATAAGCATTTCATTATATACTTTTATAAAGAACTGAATGGTTTTCAACTTTAGTTAAATTACCAAGATAACCATTTTATTTTATACACTTATAAAGAACGGGAGGTTTTACGTAATATGATTTTTATTGTTTTGTTTATCTAAAACTGAATTAAATGGTTTCAGTAGATTTTTAGTAAGATATTATTGTATATTATTTGTGTGAAATATAAAACATGATTAGGGCAACTCTCTTTTTCTCACTTTCACTGTTACCTCAGGAATGTGGAGGGGATCATGTCAGAGGACGCGCGCGCAAACACAAACCAACACACACACACACACACACACACACACACACTACTCTGGCTGGTGAGGCATTCAGGAAAAACAGTCTTTTTCTTCTCACTTTTCCAAAGGGGGACACAATGATCTGGAATGCGGAGGAGATGCTGACACATATCCTAACAGCGCCTTCAAACTTTCTGTCATACACATGATCTAGGGTTAAAAAGGTTAAATGGCAAAAGCTTCTGTCAAAATCACATGATCTAGGGCTAAAAAGGTTCAAATAGGGCAAAAGCTTCTGTCAAACCCACATGATCAAAGCAAGGTCAATAGGGCAAACCATAACAACATATGCCGGATAGACACCGGAAGGTCAACCTGTCAAAACACATGATCGAAGGGATAGGAAGGGGCAATAGGTCAAAACTAACTGTCAAAACCACATGATCGATGGATAGGAAGGGTCAATAGGTCAATCCATAACAATAGGGACCGGAAGGGCAACCGGAAAGGTCAACCGGAAGGTCAATGACAACCGGAAGCCATCAATCATTTTGACACATGGTGTAGGGTATATACTACTTATTTACCCAGTCAAAAAATTTCTTACAAAAAAATTCAGATTGGATTTTGACACTATGTTACTATGTTACTAGTTACTATGTTACTAGTTACTATGTTACTTGTTACTAGTTACTATGTTACTGTGTTACTATGTTACTAGTTACTATGTTACTATGTTACTTGTTACTAGTTACTATGTTACTATGTTACTATGTTACTAGTTACTATGTTACTAGTTACTATGTTACTAGTTACTATGATACTATGTTACTAGTTACTATGTTACTAGTTACTATTTTACTAGTTACTATGTTACTAGTTACTATGTTACTAGTTACTATGTTACTCAGGGCCGTGCACAGGGGGGTGGCCCGGTGGCTAGAGTCACTGCCCCTCTGCCCTCATCAACTGAGGTGCCCCTCTTCCCCACCCCCACCGCTCCGCTCAAAGCATTCCGCTAATCCGCTCCAGGTTTTCCAGCTCGCTCCGCAGCATCACTCGTATATGTGTCTGCGGCCTCTCTTGAAACTGAGAGTGAACACGACAGTTCATGAAAGCTGTCGCATTAACAGGTAGGCTATGCAAGACAGTGGTTGAATCTGCAAAATTAGTCATTTGCTATTTTTTTATTTTTATTTATGTCGGTAATGTTTTGCTCTTGGTCTTGTACTAGTGCTAATCCACATTCTTAGAATTAGCTGCTTGTCTAATCAAATCTGGCCATTGAAAAAGACATCCCAGTCATAAAAGATGAGGTTATTAAGATCTTTCAGGACATGGTACCAAATAGAAAGGTTTTGCTCTAAAAGGAAAAGGTAGGCTAAATACCAAAATGTAAAATGGTAAATAGTTTCTGTTATTTTCACCAATGTGTAATTGTGAATCATAAAAAAATAGGTTATCAAGATCTTTCAGGACATGGTACCAAATAAAAAAGTGTTGCTGTAAATGGAACAGGTAAATATAAAAATGTAAAACAGAAAATAGTTTCTGTTATTATCAGCAATGTGTAATTATGATCAGGGGCGTCGGATTGGGGGTAAAACCAGTACCGATTACCAGGGCCCCAAGGGGAGAGAGGGCCCTTAAAGTCAGGAATTTTCATTTCCTAATTAAATTTCATAATGAATGTCAGATGAAATGTAAAGTTAGTGTATTGGCTGATTAACTTGGTTGATTGACTGACTGGTCCCACCTCTTGCTAATGCGCCAAATGGTTTAGTCCATCTGCACGCATTTTGTTTATGTTTGTTAGTTGAGCATCTGGAGGAGCGCAAACTTCTGCTGTAGAAATGTCTTTCTCAAAGAAAGCCAATTCAGACCACCAAAAAAGAAAGGAAAGACAGGAGAAGGAAAGAAAACAAAATGAGGGGAAATAATTGGTAACTGACTTCTTTTCAAAGAAAGGTGAGCACAAACTAACACGAAATCTATAGTGCTAAACTGCTTGAATATCTCAGCGATCGTTTGTGCTAAAAATCAACTGAGACAACCCAGTGAAAGAGCAGAACATACACTTTCAGATGATTATTTGGTTATACATGTAATCTGAGGTAAAGGCTAAATAAATAAACTGTACACTAACAATGTTGTTTGCATACAACACACCATTATAATAGCCTAAATTGAAACCAGTTTAATTTTAAATTAATAGGCTATAATATCTAAAATTAGCAATAATTAGCAAATTTATTAGCCTGACTACGTCAGACTTCGTACTTCCGCTCAATTTCAGTTCGCTTCTGTACTCAGTCTGAGATAGCGACCTATCTCCCAGTTTTCCTCCGGCCTCAAAACAGCCGGCCAATCAACGAACAGAGGGCGGGCTGAGAGCCGTAGACGCTGATTGTACCGTGGATGCGTAGATTTACTTCACATAATCTGCAAAAGTCGTTCACAGCCAGGTTCACTCCGGTATTTCGCTCGATGGTTTTGTTTTCGCATCATACATGTGTTTACAGTGGAAGTTCGATGCGGCTGAACAGGCACATAACACACGTCATAACCAAACGTTATGTGATTGGCTTACTGGTAACCAATGATTTTAAACTTCAGACAAGCGCCCCGCGAGAAAGAAAACGCTTTTCAATTATGCCCTTCCAGACTCTGTCTAGTACGAAGCAAAGCGAAGTAGCAGAGTTTGGTATTACCAGGCTAGAATTTTATAGCCTACATTGGGAGTTATATATACAAATTGAGGAACATGGGGGATTGGGGGCCCATCAGGACTGCCTATGCATAGGGCCCGGGATCTTGTGCTACGCCCCTGATTGTGATGTTCTATCAAAACATCTACAATGAAGTCTAAAATGTATTTGAGCGTGTGCTGCCTTCTCTTTTAATTGTATATTTTGTAATAACTGGATAATTTGTGTTAACAAGCAACTACCCCCTTAGTGCCCCTTTTTTTGGTTTAGGCCACTGCCCCTCAAAATGTCTGTGCACGGCCCTGATGTTACTAGTTACTATGTTACTAGTTACTATGTTACTGTTACTATGTTACTGTTACTATGTTACTAGTTACTATGTTACTATGTTACTAGTTACTATGTTACTGTTACTATGTTACTGTTACTATGTTACTGTTACTATGTTACTAGTTACTATGCAACTTTGGAAAGATGTTAGTTGGTTTATCTCAAGCAATATCTTGCAAAATTTAGAATCCCAAAACTGTTATTTTTTGAAGCGGAAAGTTTGAAAGTTTTCAAATTGTAAACCAATTTTTTTGGTATTCTTACAAGAGATAAAACATTATTTGATTACAATTTCTTCCTCCCTTAATCCACAAGCACTCGGAACATGTACGATTTGCAAGACCTACAAACTTTTTACAGTAATGTTTAGATATCTTTTCATTTAAGTAATGCTCTGTCTTTCTTTGTCTTGTTTTTTTTTTTTTTACATCGCTGTCATTTGTTTTGTGCGATGATGTTGTTGAAGTGTTTGTTTTCTTTCACTATTTTTATATTTTTGTTATTCTTAGTAATTATTGTTGTGTTCTGATTCTGTTATTTCACATTGTAAACTGATTGTTCAAATAAAGCATAAAAAAAAAAAAAATCTTTATAGTTCAAAATATAGAGCAGATATGGACTTTGTTTCTGGATTATTAATGTTAAAGCTATCTGTGAAAGTGATAGAATGTGTTGTGATGGAGTTGTTACTCATGAGGACATTTTTCCTGGATTTTTATAAAGCTTTTGATTCAGAACATCATTCTATTTTGTAAATTTAAGAGTACCAAATAAAAGTTGGCCAGTTCTGCTTACTTAAACTTAAACATTTTGAGGGAACTGATTGCCTTACATGTTTTGAGTTTTGCCAACTTACTCGTGTTTACAGTGAGAGTATATCCAGCAGTTCTCCGAAGCTTCAGGCTTAGTCTTGAACTTTTCAAAATGTGAATTGATGTCCATCAAAGAGTGTAATTTGTCACAAATTTGTAATATTCAAATTAGAGATCAGGTGTCATATTTAGGTATTATTATAAGAAATAATATAACTTAAACTTTCTTGATTTACCACTTTAAACAACACCTTTACAATAAATTGGATAAATAACTTTATTAATAAGCCCGTGTCTGGAATCTGTTTTCCAAAGCAGTTTTTTTTATTTTTCAAAACTCTTATTAACCTGTAATTATAACATAATGAAAATCCCTATCAAATTATCTCTTTTCCATATCGGCAAATGTTATTAGTTTGGTCCCTCATCTTTAAACTCAATTCTAAACCTCACTCTTATGATTTGGAGTAATAAGGACCTGCTGTATAAACATAAATCTCTTTTCTTTGATTGTTGGTTTAAAAATGGAATTATTTTTTGTATCTCAACTTTTCAATCAAAATGGTTCAATTTGTAATTATTTGTGAGTTCTCGGTAAAGCGTGAATTCCTGTCACTCACTGAAAAAAACAATAAGTCAAAATTACTTAATTTCTCTATTTTTAAGTAAACTTCACATATGGAATTAAGTAAACTCTACTTAACTAGTGAAAGTATCAAATAAAGTAAGTCATTTGAACTTGGCTTGTAAAAGGTTGAGTAATATCTATTTAGTTGAAGTTTCCTTTGCGATATATTTCACTCAAACAATAATTATTGAATATAATCACACTTTTATGCTTTACTTAGAAACATCTCAGAAATTAAACAATAGATATTGTGTAAGACAGCATATATCCTCCTGAGACCCAGAAAAAAAAAGTTTTTTGAATTTAGTTTTTTTCCATATCATCATATTGTTTAGAGCACAATAAACAAATGGTAAAAAAACATTTTAGAAAAATAATATTTTATTCATACGTTATGCTATGTCCTCTGTAGTGGACGCCAGGACTAAGTTGTTTAAAAAATAAAATGACAAGAAATTATATGTATAGGCAAAAACAATGGGATTTTTTTTTCAATCACTAATACATTTTGGGGTTTCAGGATTTTTTCAACCAAAATTTGTATAAAGATTATTCTCAACTATGTTATGAAAGAAATAACGGAATGAATTGATACACCATTTTACTTTATGCAATATGTGGGTAAAATGGCCGTAAATTAATATTCCCATTCAATGCAATGTATCTATACACTGTATCTAATTTGCACATTAAAGTGTTCTTGGAGCAACATTTAATGAAAAAAGAAGTGTAATAATTGGAGTAATAATTGGCAACATTTTAATAATAATATCTAATATTTAATAGGAATATTGATGTATCATTTATTTCCATATTCACTTGTTGTGTCTCCTAAAATGCTTGATAAAGACGATTTAAGTCCTGATGTCTCTACAGTGGACATGTATGAAATCCACGCCCTGTTCTGTAACAGAAAATATTTTTTTTATTTGAAACCCCATAACATTTTCCTGAGATGTTGTTTTATGAAATACAATTTGAAAAGTAGTCCAATTTATATTATAATTACAATATATTATCATATTTCCATAAGAATGCTACATTTGATCACTAAATTAATGTCAGACATTTTTAAAGACCAAGGAGAAGTTGTTTTCATGGTGAAACCTCCAAACATTTGATATCTCTGAAAAGCCCTGAATGTGCTCTTTACAGGACACCCAGGTTGTGTCATGTGACATGTATGATGTCAGAGAAATTCACTAAAATATAATGTCCACTACAGTGGACAAAAGTCTATTCTTGGGTCCCAGGAGGATATTCATATCTGAGGTTATGTGTTGTGTGTGAACACAGAGACTTCAACACTTGTAGATAACACACAATGACGGTCACATTTGATGGATGTTTGAATGTGTAATTATGAGTAGAAAATAAACTCCAAATGTCACAAAATGGCAAGTTACTGATCTAACAACATTATCAGTGATAATTATCAGTTTCTGAGTGAGAAATCAGCCTCATTAATTATTCATGCCCCAGTGCATGATGGGAACACCAGTATCAGAAAAGGTGAGTCATTTTACCAGTCATTCGACTATTTTATCATTGAACTGTTTTGTTACTGTTTAATTACAGATTATATTTGTAATTTTACATACATTTTTATGTAATTTAAGAAAACAGCAAAAAATACTGTATGAAAAATACAATACATTTTCTGTATAAAAAAATGTGAATTACTGGAATTTGTCAGTAAAGTAACAATACCTCAAATAACAGCTGAATTTTTATTTTACAGATATTATTTGTAATTTTACAGTGTTTTGAGTACAATTTAACGTTAAAGAAAATGATCGTCAAAAAATCACAGTTATTTTCTGTAAAATTAGGATTTTTTTTTACAGTGTGAAAACTAACAAACTTTTCCCCCGAGACAGCAGGAGTTCTCCCAGAAGATGATATTAATACTCTGTTCTTTAGACAAACCTGAAATACTTCAGTTATTCAATGACATTTGTGATTTGATCATGTTATGTGAATCCTAACTTTTCATTTACATTTAGAAATGTAATTTTTGGTTTTCATGAATGTATATTTATTTTATAACCTTATTTTTCTGTTCGCTAAATTTCACAAATGTAACTTTTCTAATTGCAATCCTCTTTTTTCAAGATTTAGACTTGAAATGAACATGTATTTTGAATCTGTATAGTTCTGAACACTTATAAGCTGTAAGAGTGGCTGTTCAACTTCATCTGGACTGAACTCTGCAATATTGTTGTATTATGACAATGACAATATTTGTTGTTAATGTTTTTGTCATTTTTTTTAGATGTTTTCTTCTACAAGCATTTAAAAAAAAAAAAAGTTTGCAAAACGCACTAGATCTCCATGTGAAGCTATTAAACTATTTATATGATGATCTCATACCTGTTCCTTTTCTGTTTGTATTATTTTTTTCTTTCTCTTTACTTGTATATTTATTTTATATATTGCACTGTTTATTTTCCTATTTGTTGTAGTCTATTTGTTCAATATTATTATACTATAATAAATAAATAAATAAAACATACGGTTGAATAAAGATTAATAAAAAAGACCAGAAGAATGGACATTAATAAGCATAACTCTAACATGTTCAAAACAATGCATTGTGTAATTTAATAAATTATATATATATATATAATTTTTTTTTTTTAAATGAATAATAATAATAATAGAATTGTTGATAAAGCGTGCCTGACCTGACCTGGGCTGTTGAGGCTAGAAACTAAGAAATTAAGGATAATTTATTAAATTACAGTAACTATGCATTGTTTTAAACATGTTATTAAGAGTTATGCTTATTAATGTCCATTTTTCTGCCCCTAGCCTTTACAGGAATATTACACTTGAGAAACACTTTAGGGTTACAATTTCTTTTCGATAAACTTTATTACCTTTTCGAAATAATGTGATTTGATGAGATTTCACTTTCATTTTTATTAGTTCCATTTGTTTGCGAGTTGACTCAGAGACACGCCCACATTAGGGAAATTCATGAATATAATTCATATATCACCTGTCACTCAATATACAATAAAAATAAATAAATATATTTTTCAATATGTACTTTATGATCAGAAAAACTAAAGAGTAAGAAGAAGCCGTGGTTTTCAGTGACAATCTCTGAAATCACTGTAAACAACGGGTTAACGGGACTTATTTATTTTTATAAAAAGTTTTCATGAATTAATAATCACACAGGCAGAGGTCACGTGAGTGTTTTACAGCGGCTCAACCAATCATGATCTAGGAGCGGAATTATTATTATTTTTAAACAGAAAATCCCTTTTAGTTCCTTTACTGTATGAAGTTATGAACGGTTGAACACAGATTTTAAAACAATAATAAATAAATAAATCGTTGATTGTTATTGTTATTTCTCCACGGCAGCGTGACAGAGATTATGTCCATCGGTCACGTGGTTCTCCCTCTGTGTCCGAGCATTTCCGTGTTTACATACCCGGATCCCTCATGGCTTTCATCACGAAGAAGGATCGCGTTAAAGAAAGGTACTGTCACACTTCACCTGGCGTGTTGATTCCCTCAGCGTGTTTTCACTCAGGTCCGCGCAGTTTAACTCTCTGACTTCTGGCCTGTTGTGTCACTCGAGCTCGCGGGTCATTCGCCTCATAAACAGGCCAGTAAACGGACTAAACACGCAGCATTTATGATCCTAGCATATTTATGCGTTTCTTGAGGTGAATACTTCATTTAGACCTTTATTAACACTCTCCTAGCATTTATATGTAGAGAGAGAGAGAGAGAGAAAGAGAGAGAGAGAGAGAGAGAGAGAGAGAGAGAGGGAGAGAGGGGGGTGTCCAGTTTATTTGTTTATTTCTTATATAGCAGTAAAGTTAAGACTCGCTTTAGTTTAGATGTTAGCTGAGCAGAAGAAGTCTTTGTTTTAATCTTAATTCAGTGGTGGACTCTCGAGAAAAGCATGTTTGAAAAATGTGAACTGTTGAATTCTGTCGATGTCACATGACCTCTGTCTCATTAATTATTCATTTGTTTACTTTTCTTCAGGCAAGTGCCTATAATTGCTTTCATTAAAGTCACCATGAAATCAAAATGGACCTTTTTTTTTTATGTTGCAGTGTTTATTATTAAATAATTTATAAAGTGCTCATCACTATTTAAAACAAAAGGCGTTACAAGATTCCTTGTGGAACTCGTAATTATAGCTTGTAAACTGGTAATTTTTTTAATCATAGCATTAAAAACTTTGATTTGAAGCATAAAAATTTTGAAAATCGGACAAAAATGCAAAGGCACAAGACTGTAAACTTAACGGCTTTAGTGAGTATATATATATATATACGCACATATTGAAGTATTTTGAGAGTGCAAGGCTAAGGTCTCGATTGGGTCATTCAGGAGTGGGCGGAGCTAAAGAGCTCTTACTGCTGTTTCCGACTCTGATTGGTGGAACTTTCTCTACAGCATTATGGGTAACGTAGTTTTTCATCATGAAAATCCTCCGTTAAACACATTTATTTACAAAAAATAAGTTGAAATAATGTGGCCTTGGAGATTCCCTATGGAGAAAATGATTGGAGTTTTTAACCAGAAAAGAAAGACTGTGTATTTGTACTGTATGTGTAATTAATATTCATTTAATTTGTAAGGTTCCCGACCTCTTTGTTTCCTCTCTTGCCTCGTCCAGCTTTAAACGCTTGTCATGTTCTCATGTTTCTGTGCAGATTCTCGCTGTTGTTGCTGGATCTGGAGGAACATTATTTTGAACAACACACTGCTTATAATCTGACCAACAGCAGTCCAGAGGCGAACAGGTGAGATACTGAGGACTGAACTCAATCATTTATAAGTGAAATGCATGAGGTTTGCAGAATACGACACTGAAAGAGTCTCCAAAAGAGTCAGTTCCTCGATGGCACTTGTTGTGTCAGACTTGTTTCTTGATTGATTTACTGTTCTTCAGGAATCAAATGTCCTGGCGATTTGGGACTTCACTTGTTTCATTACTGGATGAATCAGCATTTTTGAACGAATCTCTTGAATCAATGATTCACTCATAAAGACTTCACTCGTTTCATTACAGGATGAATCTGCATTTTTGAACGAATCTCTTGAATGAATGATTCAATGACTCACTCATAAAGACTTCACTTGTTTCATTACTGGATGAATCAGCGTTTTTTGAGCGAATCTCTTGAATGAATGATTCAATGACTCACTCATAAAGACTTCACTCGTTTCATTACTGGATGAATCAGCGTTTTTGAACGAATCTCTTGAATGAATGATTCAATGACTCACTCATAAAGACTTCACTTGTTTCATTACTGGATGAATCAGTGTTTTTTGAGCGAATCTCTTGAATGAATGATTCAATGACAAACACATGACAGTCGCTTGTCTCCACCTACTGGTGTAACGATGTAATTGATACAATCTTTATTTTAAACGTCAAGTTACTTTCAAAAGGTGATTTACTCTATTGTGATCGCTACCGTAGACATCAGTGTTTTCAGTATTTATTTAAAGGTAATTTATGTAAGAATCAATAATTAAAATGACGTTGTCCTCCAGGAATCGAATGTGCCGCTGGGTATTGACACACGTTTGTACTTACACTATTACGTTCCTTGGGTCACTAGTGACCATATACACTTTTTACTACAAAGAAATCGAAAACAGACATTCTTTTCATTTTTAGAATAGTTTAGAATAGACGTGTTGCGTATCGGCCAAAATGTTAATATCGGTGCATCTCTATTACATTTGATTTGAAACTTACTTTGTGACTGTTAAAAAAGTATTTTCTATATAGTATGAATGTGTGTAGTATGAATGTGTGTAGTATGAATGTGTGTAGTATGAATGTGTGTAGTATGAATGTGTGTAGTATGAATGTGTGTAGTATGAGTGTAAACGCATGTTTTTGTGTTTTCTCCTACTATTGAAACTAGCGGATGCTAGCGGTCTTCTATGATATTCAACACGCTAATCTCTTTAGTTAATGTCTTTTAAATCTCTTGTTTGTTTCAACACACAGACGAACCAGCGGCTCATTAAAAATCTGCTCTAAATCGGTGATCTTTGAAGCTGATGATGCGAAGGAGCCTATTTTGAAGGTATAATATTCATATTATTATCACGCTTGCTTTCATTCTCTACAATAATAAAACATCTCTCCTGCAGATTCCCCTGAAAGACTGCGAAGGAATCGCGGCGCTGGAGGAGTCGGCTCACAACCCGTTTATAGAGTAACACTGAGAATTACTCAAATCAATCATTTCTTTTGTTGTTGTGAGTTTTGCAGACTTTCATCGTTCCTTTTCTTTCTTTTTTGATGTGCGTTTGCAGAAGTAAACCTGCCTGTATTCTTATAGAAACCAAGCAGGTGAGTGTGTCTCAGTTTCACTTCACTGTTTAATATCTGCAAAAGTTTCAATATTTAACCTTTTTTTTGTCAGATTTATCTAATTAAAGAAGGAAATGTGGTCGCTCCATATAAATACGAAAGGGTGAGTTCATTTGTTTTTGTCTGAGAAAGATGTAAAGTTTGTTTTCAGTTTTGGCTCATTCCATTCACTGTGGGGAATATTATTTTTATACGGATGTATTGTTTGATGAATTGTTGCACGTTAGGGAGAAAGAAAGGTCACGTTCCAGTTGGAGGCGTCCGGGAAAACGGAGGATGTTGTTCAGATGTTGTTACAGGTTTGCCTTTTTCTTTCTCTTGAGATTTGTGAATTTTCTCTGTGACTTTCATCTTAACTCTCACTTTCCCGCTCTTTTTTGTATAATTGCCTTTTTTTTTTTTTTGTATCACAAATTTAAAAAATCATCATAAATTAGGTATCATTCGAAAGCCTACGAACTCAAAATCATTTTGAAATTGGAGTTGCGTTACCATTGGAAACGGTTCTCTAAATTATTTTATCAGGCTCCTCCCCTAGTGGGCGTCGCCAGGTTTCATATTACAACATTTATTTAAACTACTTTATAATTAAAACCCTTTTCCAATCTTGACAAAACACATGTCGTCGAAAAGGTCTGAGTCTCAAGGTTCCATATTATGCGACTATTTATTCATAGACGTGATATGTGGACAGAAATTGGTTAATTTGTAACAGGAAAATGTATAAAACAAAATTAATTGGAATGTGTGTCACCCGGTGGACATGTTTGGTACAGCGTCTAAACAAAATCTCATAGAAACTTCAATTTTTGTGATATCAACTTCAAATTTGGAGCACAGCTTGGTTAGACATATGGCTTTGATTTTATAGAAACTTTAGAGTAAAAATTATTGAGTAAAATATATATTTTATATAAAATAAAACATGTATTTTTCACTCAGAGTGTCGTGTTTAAAACAAGACTTAGGTCTAATTCCAAAGCATTCTTGAATTACATCCATTTTATTTTGTATAGTGGTTTTCATGTCTGTTCTCATACAGTAAAGTTAATAACTCTGCTGTTTCTACAGTTGCACAGAGCGTCGTGTCTGGATAAACTGGGCGATCAGACGGCCATGGTCAGTACAATCAAATACAATTCCATATGTAATTATTTGCTTCCTTTTTTGAGGATCTGTGTGTGATCTGTGTGTGACCTGTGTGTGATCTGATCTGTGTGTGATCTGTGTGTGATCTGTGTGTGATCTGATCTGTGTGTGATCTGTGTGTGTTTCTGATGAAGATTGCAGCTATATTGCAGTCCCGGTTGGCAAGAACGTGTTTTGATAAGAACAGGTACGAATATTCATTCCTCCAGTTGTTGATAATCTCAGAGTAGAAATAGCAGTGAATGTATTTCCCAAATCAACAGGTCACAGTATTCAGATTGTTTGCAGTTGTGAATATAATGCTTGTAGAGATGCACCGATATGAAAATTTTGGGCAATACCGATAACCGATAATTCTTTATATCTGAAAGCCGATAACCGATATATTGGCCGATAAATCTAAATCCAAATGTTTATATAATTTTTGAGAGCCTGATTACAAAAACAAAAGACTCATCATTCGAAATCCACGTCCCAAACACACAATTATGATGATCTCGTTATAATGTTATGCAGCCGATATGACAGACTTGCAGATGTTGAACTGTGTTTTCCTTTTTTGAAGTGATTTCAATCATATTTCAAGCACTTCAGAGCCGTCATGTTGAACAGTGCCGCATCTGAAGCGTCTCAGCTGAAGGACATAATACATTATTTATCAGCTTTAATATATCGGACACATTCTCTTATCAGGCCGATAACATTAAAAATGAACATTTATCGGCCGATACCGATATGTTGGCCGATATATCGTGCTCCTTAAATGCATGCGTTCTCTTTCTTTGGCGTGCAGTTTTCAGGACGTGAGTGAAGTCCCGCACATGGAGTGTGTGGCGGAAGCTGTTTCTCCTTTGGTGACGAACGCGGGTCACGTTTGCATCACCGATCGCAATCTTTACTTCCAGCCTCTGAACAGCTATCCGGTGAGCTCCCTCGCTGTCTGTGTGATGTGAATGTCAGTTTGCTGTTGTGTGTTCATGTCCTTCATTACGCTGTGTGTGTGTGTGTGTGTGTGTGTGTGTGTGTGTGTGTGTGTGTGTGTAAGTGTGTTTTCTCAGGTCACTGATGCACAAACACAGTTTTATAACCTATTATAACCTAATTTTCCTTTCATGCACATCAAGAAAATGAGATTTTATTTAAGAACAATTGTTTCAAACATGAATGCACGTTAAAAAGTGAATGTTATTTCATGTCAATAAAACATGCGATGCTCGATTTGGTTTATGTTTGCCTATTGCGCCCTCTTGTGGGTATAGGAGACAATACAGCACTTTATTCCTCTGACATCAAGCATTGCCTTTAGAATTCGACTGTAATTAAAATTTTGCTAATATTTAATAAAGTTGAATGTTTTCAGCCGTGCTGACGGTTCGTTCTCTGGTGTTCTCTTGTGTGTTTGTGAAAGGATTCAGTGGTTCAGATCGAGTTACACAGTGTGAGACGCATCTACAAACGCAGACACGGACTGAGGCCTTTGGTGAGGGATACTCTTCATTCTTTCATTCGTTCTTCAGTTTTGTGTCTGTTATTAACCGTGTGTGTGTGTGTGTGTGTGTGTGTGTGTGTGTGTGTGTGTGTGTGTGTGTGTGTGTGTGTGTTCAGGGCCTTGAGGTGTTTTGCACAGAGGATGATCTGCGCTCTGATATATACCTGAAGTTCTACAGCACTAAAGAGAGGGACGAGGTTTACTTCCACATTGCAACTGTTCTCGGTAGGCTTTATTTGCACGAGTGTGTTTGTCAAGGGCTGTTTCACATGCACTGTATTTCTGTAAATAGTTTTTAACACTGTTGTAATGTCGTATCACATTAGGACAAGTTGTTTTAACCCCTTAAAACAGTTGCCACCCCCCTTTTTGAGAATAGACGCTATCCAAATGCTTTGGAAAATAGACATAAGTTCGGTCTTGTTTTAAAGAAGACACAGATTATGCAACACTTCATACAATGAAATTCTGAAAAAGTGCTGTACTAAATATTTATTATGTTATATAAAATATATTTTTTATATTAAAGTTACTATAAAATCAAAGCCGTAGGTCTAACCAAGTCATGTTCCCTATTTTGAAGTTGAAATTGAAGATCCTATGAGATTTTGTTTATGCGCTGTACCAAACATGTCCACCGGGTGACACACATTCCATTGAAATTTGTTTTGATGCATTTTCCTGTAACAAATTAATACATTTCTGTCACCAAATATGGAACCTTGAGACTCAGACCTTTCCGACGACATGTGTTTTGTCAAGATTAGAAAAGGTTTTGATTATAAAGTAGTTTTAATAAATGTTGTAATATGAAACCTGGCGACGCCCACTAGGGGAGGAGCCAGCTAAAATAATTTACAGTACCGTTTCCATGGTAACGCAAAGTCCAATTTCAAAACTGCTTTCACAGGATGAATTTTGAGTTCGTAAACTTTCGAATGATACCTAGTTTATGATTATTACTAAAATATGTGATATATAAAAGTCAATAAAAAAGCATCAGTTAAGTTTTTTTTTACATGATATATTTTGACCTTTTTCCATTTTGGCTGTTTCATGAATTTTGTGTTTGTATTGCATCTTCAGTTTGGCTGAAAAGCCATCAAATAGCCTATAACTCAAGGGTCTGGTTTCACAAACATTTGTTTCTATGCCACTTACTTTTGAAAATGAACCTAAACTGAGAAATATACCCAGTAACTGTGTTTTGGTGAAACTTTCTCTGCAAGCATGTAAAAAAAGAAGCCGATCAGATTTCGCTCCCTTTCTGACGTATGAAGAGGATCTTATTATAATATTCCCGGCCCTTAATCTGCACGTTTACACACACCAGCCGACATTTGGTTCCACAAGCGACAACAGAGACCAGTTCTAACGCAATGATAGAAGATCCAGCAAAGCCTGAAACTGTTGTGTGGTTGAGCACAGACGAGCACTGAACACTATTGACCAGAACATGTCACCGCTGTCTTATAAACACCTCAGGAACTGTGGACACTTGTGGAGAAGTTAAACATGATGATGAGATGATCAATGTAACTCCACAACAACTACAGAAATGTCTCCACTAACATTCAGAAACTCTTCCTGAGTCTCTCCGTAAGGCTGCACTCGCTACTGGTTATTCTGGGATTCTGGATGAGTGAGATTGGCCTGTTTTGTTATTGCCGGAGTTTCTGAAGCTCGTGTAAAGACTCCACCCTCTTCTGAACGGAGGCGGAGCTAAAGCTCATCTGCATTTAAAGGGACACACACAAAAAATGCACGTTTTTGCTCACACACAAAAAAGGGCAAATTTGACAAGCTATAATAAATGTTATAATACATGATCTGGTATTTTGAGCTGACATTTCTGGGGACGCCTGAGATTTACATTACATCTGGTGAAAAGGGGCATAATATGTCACCTTTAAATAAAATGTTACTGCTAATTACGATATTGCATCCAAGTTTAACTGAATGTGTGTGTGTGTGTGTGTGTGTCAGAGAACCACGTAGCGGAGCACACGGCGGAGAGCTTCATGCTGCAGTGGCAGAGAGGACACATCTCCAACTACCAGTACCTGCTCCACCTCAACAACCTGGCGGACCGCAGCGTGAACGACCTCTCCCAGTATCCAGTGTTCCCCTGGACCATCAGTGACTACAGCAGCTCTCAGCTGGGTCAGTGTCACACACACACACACACACACACACACACACACACACACACACACACACACTAGGGGTGACCCCGAATAGTCGAAGATTCGATGCTTCGATTGGAGGAGCCTGATTCGACTACCGATCTCACGGTGGAATCTTCACAGAGGTGTTATGAAACGAGGATCATGTCACTTTGGCTATATGAGGGCGCTCAATGTCTGATTTCACATAGAACTACCGGTTTTCGGTCAATACGTTAATATTCAGCCTATTATGATAATGCTGTATATAAAAATGTGCAAAGAAAGAAGCTTTTAATGAATATTTGATGAAGAAAATCTAAAGTGTGGATGTACACCATCAGAAAGGATATTCTCCAAGGCTGGATTTAGCATCAGGAAAACCATGATCGCACTTCTGCCGGCCAACGTTAACATGTTTCACGCATAGACTGGGTTTCACGTTAGAATGTATTTTATCCGCGCGCACAAAGACTCCAACGGACAGACAGAGTGAAAGACTTTCAGGATTTGTTCT
>CM038622.1:65418265-65443265 GCA_021554675.1 Leuciscus idus | reverse complement strand
GCTTTTAACATGCAGATTTATGTTAAGACATGTTAGCAACATGTTAAATTGTGTTAGCAATATGTTAAATCATGCTATCGATGTGCTCATTCATGTTCGCAACATGTCAGCAATTGGTAAGACATGTTAGCAACATGTTAAATCATACTAGCAACATGCTAAGTAATGCTAGCAATGTGTTAAATTGTTATATTATGCTAGCAATCTGATAAAACACTATCGACATGCTTAATCATGGTAGCAATGTGTTTAAACAATGCAAGTACATGCTAATTCGTGTCAGAAACATGTTAAAACATGTTAGCATTTGATAAAATATGTTAGTAACATGTTAATTAATGCTAACAGTGTGTAAAAACATGCTACAAACATGTTAGCAAAATGCTAAATAATGCTAAGATGTGCTAACAACATGATAAAACTTGCTAGTAACATTATTAAACATGCTAGGAAGCTTATTAACGTTCAAACAAGGCTTTGTCAAGCCAACATAAAAGTTTGTCCCGACAAATACTTTAATGTTAATGGTTATAGTTTAATGTTAAACAAGCTACAGTTAGTCCAAAATGCCGCCGCTAGAGTTCTTACGAGATCAAGAAAATATGATCATATAACACCGATTTTATCATCACTGCATTGGTTACCTATAAAGTTCCGTATTAATTACAAGGTATTGCTACTGACTTATAAAGCCCTAAACGGCTTAGCTCCAGTCTATTTAACGGATCTTCCATCGCGCTCTTTAAGATCACTAAATTCAAGGCTTTTGGTCATACCTAGGATATCCAGAACCACCAAAGGAGGGAGAGCATTTTCACATTTGGCTCCAAAACTCTGGAATAGTCTTCCTGATACTGTTCGTTGCTCAGACTCGCTCTCCCAGTTTAAAACTAGATTAAAGTCGCATCTCTTCAGCCAGGCATTCATATAATCCTACAGTTCAAACTACAATCCGGCCTCTATCCAATGCCAGAGGAGAACTGGCCCCCGACTGAGCCTGGGTTCTCCCAAGGTTTTTTTTTTCTCCATTAGGTCACCTGATGGAGTTTTAGGACACCATTAGGTCACTTGATGGAGTTTTTCGGTTCCTTGCCACTGTTGCCTTTGGCTTGCTCAGTTGGGGATATTTTGGGGATATTTAATTTAATTTTATCAATCAATAAATTCCTCTTGAAACAAACTTTGTTGTATTATTTTAATTTAATACTGTGAAGCTGCTTTGATACAATCTGTATTGTGAAAAGCGCTATACAAATAAACTTGACTTGACTTGACTTGACTTATAACTTTAGCTTTATTTCTCTCTAACACACTACAACACGTTGTTTGTTTCACATGTGCATAAGCAGATCCGGACGACTTCCTGCAGAAACAGCGTCTGGCTCTGGAGAGTCAGTGTGTGTCTGAACACCTGCACGAGTGGATCGATCTGATCTTCGGGTATAAGCAGAAGGGCAGCGAGGCCGTGGCCAGCCACAATGGTAACATAACACCGATATTATACAATATGAAGGATTAGTATGTTATTCATATTATCTTATGTCTGCTATATTACAGTGTTCCATCCATTAACGTATGAGGGAGGAGTGGACTGCGATAGGTAACGTCAGTAAATTAAAATCTCTCTCTCATTAACCCTTGTGCGACCTTATGGACATTTTAGTCTTTTTCAGTGTTTTGTTGTTGTGTTAATGCCAACCGCATATATTTTGGCACAGGTGTGTGTTTTTATTGGAATTTTACTATTTCCTTTTGCACTAGATATACACAAAATAGTTCCACTCAGGACCTTAAGGACAAAAATGTCCCCATTGAAGCTCTTTGTTTCAAGGGTTTTTTCTTCTGGGGCTTTTCTTCTGTTGGCAAGACTTCAATTATGCAGCTCTAATTGTGTGTGTGTGTTGGTATGGATGTCAGAGTGTGGTTTGAATGTGTGAAATTGTGTGTGTGTGTGTGTGTGTGTGTTGGTATGGATGCCAGAGTGTGGTTTGAATGTGTGAAATTGTGTGTGTGTGTGTGTGTGTGCTTGTAATATTTGAGAGAGGTAAACTCTACTGTAAATCCCAAATCCAACCACTCTTTGCACCAGTGGAGTTTTGCTGCACCTTAAGGCCCGTACACACCGGGATGAATTTCGCGCGCGATATTCGCCGACGTTTAACGCCTCGTGACTAAACAAAGGGCGCCAATGTGAGTGTGCACACCGACGCGAAAAACGCCACGCGTAAAAGCGTAATTTTTTTTTAAACGCCTCGGGTTCGTTCTTTTGGTTTGACGCGCCGCGTCAAAAACTATCCGACCAATGAGATTGGCGCTTTTGCTCACGTGTCTGGAGCTTCTGAAGTTACAGTAAAACACAACTTGGGGGCGCTCAAACACAAAACGGTCTTGCCGAGCACACATACGTAACAGCGAAGAAGATATACGCCAAGTAGCGTCTACACTGCCCATAGACAGACACTGCCGGGAAGAAATGAGGAGGAAGATGCAAGGCAAGATGAATGTAGAGCTGCTGGTCTCGTTGGTGTCGGAATAAAGAACTATATGACAAACGCGACAGCGACTACAAAAATCTTGTTAAAAGAGAACTGTTATGGAGTGGTATTGCAGAGTATAGACTGTTATGGAGTGGTATTGTATTTCTGTTTTACATTAAGCGCCATCTAATGTCAGGGAATGAATTTGCATGTTCACTCGGCTCATCGTCAGCGAAAATCGCTTGGGTGTGAACACAAAAAACGCGTTGAAAAACGCTGGCGAATAACGCGCGCCGATATTCGTCCCGGTGTGTACGGGCCTTTATGGGGAAAAGTGGTACTGCGCCCAAACGACATCTCACTGAAAGCTCATTTTTTGAGATATCAACCTACAATTTGGAACACGACTTGATTAGATTTATGGCTTTTATTTTTTAGCAGTTTTAGAGTTCAACAGGTTTCATAAAATGTATATTTTATATAAAATAATGTTCATAAATAATTTTCATAACTTTGTTGGTTTCACTTGTTAACTTTTTCGTACTTCAACAATAATCTGCCACGGGTCTTCTTTAAAATGAGAACAAACTTGAAAGTCTGTGCTCCCAAACTTCAAACTTTTATGAGTTTTTTGACACATTTTTTGTCCACTATGGACCTTAGTGCAACTTTTTCTAATTGATGCACAAGGGTTAAATAGCTCATCGTTTTGATTTTTCTTTGTGTTTTATATTTGTCAGTGTACATTTTGTCAGTGTGTATGTGTGTGTTTCTGCAGTATTGAGGACACGGATCAGAAAATAGCCATGCTAACTCAAATACTGGAGTTTGGCCAGACGCCACGGCAGCTCTTCACCACTCCTCATCCTCAGAGGATCACTCCTCGCTTCCACAACCTGTCAGCGACCGTCAGTCTCAGCAGCTGCGAGCTCTCGCCAGGTACCGGCGCATCTAGTGTTGTCACGATACCAAAAATGATGACTTCGATACGATACCAGACCAAAATACCTCGATACCGATACTGAATCGATACCACGGCAAAAAAACTAAAACAGTAAAAGTAATTGAAAAATATGACAGAACTTACAAATCATTGTTTTATAAATTAATTTAAAAAAGCTAAAAACTCACATGACCAGCATGTTCCTGCCCTGCTTTATGACCATTCCCTACCCTTCATTAAAAATAATAATAATAATAATAATTACATGTCAGTGTGAACGTCCTTACCGAGATGTTTGCAACAATCACATTATTATCAATCATGCTAACATTTACAAACCTTTCACAACTCTGAACAGGTTGGGATGACCAAAATCTTATTTCATGATACGAGGTATTTAATATTTTTTAAATGTAATTTTATAATTATAATATAGACATTTAATTTAATTTGATCTTTGTTATTAAAAATAAGCAAAAAAGCAAATTACAAACAATATGACAAATAAACAGTGCTAAATTTCTTTTTTGAAAGCTAGACCTTCTGTAGCTGAAAAAATAAGGTCTTCACTCTATAAATTAACTATAGACTGATTCTTAATAAATAGATCAAATTTATTCAGTCAAGCATTGGGTGACTGTCTATTTTCTTTTGTTGTTGGATTAACATTAATCACACAGAATATTACGCTGCCGGTCCGGCCCTTTAAGACCTGCACGTATCCAATACATTGGAACATATACGATTTCTTTTAACAAACGGTTTACGTTCACTAAAGACATACCCGACTGTGTTTACGTGAATACTCGCCAGGACGTGCATTTTTACATATCATTTTGACTATTAACCTAATAATCCGCGAAAGAGAACTGAAGTCACGATCACATGTTGTCTGGACGGTGTGTGCGCTCCAGGTCTGAGCCCGGCTGATCCCGCGCTTTATTTTCTCATGCATGCAAGTTTCTTTGTCAAGTGCTGCGCGTATATATTTTACTGTTCTGCTTCCGTTGTTTAGTGAATGTACACGTCCTGACTCCTGCTGTCACACAGCTACGCAAATGAAGAAATACTGCTCTTATTATTTAGAGTAGGCCTACTGTCACTCTTAAAGTACCGGTACTAATAAAAGTTAATATCATACCGTTTTTAATAGCAGGGTATCGCGATACCTTTCTAGTACCGGTATATCGTGCAACACTAGTCGCATCCCAAAAAGCAAAAGAAGGGATGACACTGGTGACTTTTGTCGCATTAGCTATGTGAACATCGTGTGAAAATCATGGACACGATTCGGACACTTGGTACTGTATCTTTGTGGTCTAAAATGACTGACATAGGAAATGAATGACAAATACCAAAAAAATACGAAAACTCCGAGAATCTTTTGTTGGTGTGAACTACAAATCAGCCATGATGCAAAAAAAACACAGCAATGAAGGGGTTAATCTCAATTTCTAACAAAATTGTAATGTTTGATTGTAATCATAATGCAAAACCTTATACTTATCTAACAGAAAAATATCTAAACCTTGACGAAAAGTAGTCTTTTAGAATTTCTAAATGTAAATCTAAGTGCAAAACCTAATAAAAGTAAGAAATTATGTATAAAAAACAACAACTGGCGAATCCAAAAGCCGGGAGTTACACACTATGACATGCGCCTCCTGGCACTATTCTCACTTAAAACGTTTATTTTAAAGGCCTTCACTCTATTTTAATCTGAAATACAGTGTCTCCTAGTATGGACTCGTTCGAGGACCTGACTGAGGAGAGTAGGAGAATGGCCTGGAGCAACATGAACAAACTTGAGTTGCAGTCTTGCTACAAAATACACAAGGAGTGAGTATCTGTTGGTGTAGTTGTGTGTGTTTGAGAACAGATGGTTAGCGAGAGCTGCTTCTGACGCTGGTGTTGTGCTTCTGCAGGGCAGTAACAGGCATTGCTGTGACCCTCAGTGGAGATGCCATCTTCTCCACTTCTCAAGGTCAGGAATCCCTCTGTTATTTAGTCTCAAGGCAGTGAAAGGCTGCCATAAATTCCTCTGATTGATTTCTCAGAACTGTAATATAATGTTAGCACAATGCTAACATGTTTACCATGTTGCTAGCATAGCATAAATTAGCACATTGCTTGCATGTTTTAACATGTTGTTAACATATAGCACATTGCTAGCATGGTTCTACCATGAAATGGCACATTGCTAACATATTGCTAACATGATTTAACACATTGTTAGCATACCTCCAGCATGATTTAGCACAATGCTAACATGTTTAACATGTTGCTAGCATAAATTAGCACATTGCTTGCATGTTTTAACATGTTGTTAACATATAGCACATTGTTAACATGGGTTCTACCATGAAATAACACATTGCTAACATATTGCTAACATAATTTAACACATTGTTAGCATACTTCCAGCATGATTTAGCACATTGCTAGCATGTTTTAACATGTTGCTAGCATGTTGCTAGCGGTTTAACATTGTTAATTAGCACATTAACATTTTTCAGCATTTTATTAACATGATTTAACACATTGTTAACATGTTTCTAGCATGACTTTGCACATTAACATGTTTTAACATGTATTAGCAATGAATTAGCACATTGCTGACATATTGCAAGCATTTTTTAACGTGTATAACATGAATTTGCGCATTGCTAGCATGTTTTATCATGTTGCTAACATGATTTAAGACATTGTTAGCATGCTTCCAGCATGAATTAGCACATTGCTAGCATGTTTTAACACGTTGCTAGTATAAATTAGCACATTTCTTGCGTGTTTTATGTTGGTGACATAAATTAACACACTGTTAACACGTTTTAGCATGTTATCAACACGATTTAGCACATTGTTAATCTGTTTCTAGCATGACTTGGCACATTGCTAGCATGATTTAACACATTGCTAGAATGTTGCTAACATGATTTAACACATTGCTAACATGCTTTGGCAATTTTCCAGCATGAATCTGCATATTGTTAGCATGTTTTAGCACACTTACATTTCTAGTATGGATTAGCACATTGTTAGCATGTTTTAGCACACTTACATTTCTAGCATGAATCTGCATATTGTTAGCATGTTTTAGCACATTTCTAGTATGGATTAGCACATTGTTAGCATGTTTTAGCACACTTACATTTCTAGCATAATTTAGCACATTGCTAACATGAGTTAACACATATTGTATCCTCATGTAGACTCTACACTGAAGATGTTCTCCAAAGAGAATGGCCTGCAAAGAAGCGTGTCCTTCTCCAACATGGTAAGCTCTTCAGCGAAGATGCATCGGCCCCAAAAAGTATTTGGAAACATAAGCTACACTTAAAAATGAATCTTGTTTAATTGCATTAGACGCGCACATTATACGTTATTCCCGCCAGTGGTTTTCAACTACAGTGTTTGTACAGTGGAAACGGCTCTCTGAAGACGCTCCCCCAAGCTGGTTATCTGAAAAGCTGTTGTAGGCGTTAAAACGTAGATATTCGGAAATGACACGTTTGCGTATTGAACCCATATATCTATGGTTGTATCGGAATTATTGTGACTGCTATTCACTTTCTTAGTGTCGTTAAAGTTAAATGATATTTTGTAAAATCTTAATATTACATTCTTGCAAAGATGACAATATTTACTCGCAATAGTCAGGATCCGGAATCAAAAACACGTGCTGAAGTCTTTAGCTCCGCCCACTTCCTTTCGAATGACGTAATCGAGTCGATCTCTTCTCTCTCAAAATCGTTAAATATTTGCATATGCATGTTTTGCTGTAAACTTACAAATATCAACGTTTTTAATTGGATTACGCTGTTCGCAATGCTTCATGGGATTGTAGTTCTTTCTCTCAATAAAGTAAACATTCTTGTACCTTTTGTATTTTTTTCAAATTTTCAAATACGTTTTTTGCTTTAAATCAGAGTTTGTAATGTTATTATTCTCCTCGTAATTGATTGGCTAATCTCTGCCAATCACAGCACACTGGGCCAGCTAACCAATCACAGCACATTGGGCCAGCTAACCAATCACAACACAGTTCATATTTCGGAAGGAGGGGCTTCATTGAAAACGAGGCGTTCAATCAGAGTGGGGAGAGAGGAGCTGTAATAATGTAAAATATGTGAAAAATAATGTGTTTTCTAACAATGCGTAACATATTCTAGTACACCCCAAAAAAACAAAATCAAGACTTTGTAAAAGGCCATAATAGGACCCTTTAAGACATATTCACTGCCTTTATGAGAATACTTGGACTTTTACATTTACGTGTGGCAAATGCTTTCTGGAGCCCCTGTACAACAGCCACATTACATGACCTCTAACTAAAACACACTCTTGTGCCTGAAGGCGCTGTCCTCCTGTCTGATGCTGCCCGATGATGAGATCGTCGTGTGCTCGTCCTGGGACAATAATGTGTAAGATTTATCCACCGACCACAATCATATCCCTGTAATTCTGAACTCAGTTTAATACATTTCTCATTGTGTTCACTCTGCCTCCCCTTTTCTCTCTTCACCTCCTCTTGGATCCCTGTCTTAGGTATTTTTACTCAATAGCGTATGGAAGAAGACAGGAGACTCTGATGGGTCATGATGATGCGGTCAGTCATATTTGCTGGAGGGACGACAAACTTTACACGGCATCCTGGGACTCGACTGTGAAGGTCTTCTCATTTAATTTGGCCAAGTTTGCTTCCTTGTGTAACATTTAAGGATGACTAAACCTGTTTACTCGGTACCAGGTGTTTAAACATTTCAGAAACATCGTCAGAAAAGTTATAGTTGCATATTCGGTAACACTTAAACCTTAATATATAATGCATTATAAAAGTATTTTAAATGCATTGATTATGCCTTGTGATGCTCCTTATAATGCATTGTGGTCTCATGAGTAATTGTAACCACAGTTATAATACATTATAATTAGGGCTGTCAACATTAACGCATGCACTTCATTTTTGTCCAGTTTAACGTGTTCAAATATTGAATATTTGAAGCCTAATAAATGTTAAAAAAATTGATAGCTTTTAATTACACTGTAATGTTGAATGGCTATAATTAATGCTAAAAATTAGGGAATTTTGCTGTATTAGTATCAGTGATACTCTGACCTTCATTCATAAAAACATGCCATTAAACAAGTAGTTAAAATATACTGTCTTTATGTTGTCTCTACAGTAATGTGGAGATTAACTGTGAAATTATTACATTATACAATATTTAAGCTAAATAGAAACCAATAAAAACGTAAGTGTTTTTAATTGCGATTAATCGCAGAAAAAAGTTGTGATTAATCGAGTAATTTTTTTTTACTCGAGTCGATTGACAGCAATTATTATAATACTTATCTATTTATAGAACAGACTTTTAGAAAGTATAATTTTATTAAAACTGATTCCTTGAGTCACACAGAGAACAAGGACACCAATCATGGTAACAGCACCACCAACTGGTCAAAAGTCATTAGCAATTAAATCATATTACTAGTGATTATACTCATATCTTCATCTGAAATAATCTAACAATGTCTTTAATTGCTCATCGTTGCAGTTGGTCTGAAGCTCATAACTCGTGCCTTTTGTGTTCGGCTCACAACAAACAGACTCATAGACGAAGAAGAGCGGAGACAATAGATGCTTACGACCCTTCGGTTCTCGGCCCCTAACAAGGAATCTGCAATATATTATAATTAGTGCTGGGCAACGATTAATCAGATCCAAAATACACATACATGCATGTGTATATATTTAAAGGGATACTCCACCGAAAAATGAAAATTCTGTCATCATATACTCACTCTCATGTTGTTTCAAAACTGTATGAATTTCTTTCTTCTGCTGAACAGAAAGGAAGATATTTAGAAGAATATCAGTAACCAGACAGTTTTAGATACCATTGACTTCCATAGTAGGAAAAAAATATATTATGGAAGTCAATGAGACCAGAAACTGTCTGGTTACTGATATTCTTCTAAATATCTTCCTTTCTGTTCAGCAGAAGAAAGAAATTCATAAAGGATTGAAACAACATGAGAGTGAGTATATGATGACAGAATTCTCATTTTTCGGTGGAGTATCTCTTTAAGAAAAATGTGTTATTTATATAGAAAATAGTTATATTTATATATATATATTATAATATATGTAAAAAAAATAATATATATATATATAGTATTTACATGCAAATATTTATTAAACATAAACATGCATATGTGTTTACTTATATATGTGGCCCTGGACTACAAAACCAGTCACATGCGTCAAGTTTATGAAATTGACATTTATACATAATCTGAAAGCTGAATAAATAAGCTTTTCATTGATGGAATTGTCCATGGATTGGCCGAGATACGACTATATGAAGATCTGGAGTCTGAGGGTGCAGAAAAATAGAAACATTGAGAAACTCTCCTTTAAAGTTATTAAAGGAAATTTAGGAAATGTACAAAATATCTTCATGGAACAGGATCTTTACTTTAATATCCTCATGATTTTTAGCATAAAAGAAAAATCTATAATTTTGCCCCATACGATGTATAGTTGGATATTTCCACAGATAAACCCGTGCGACTCGAGACTGGTTCTGTGATCCAGGGTCACATATATTTTATTTAGCAGTTTATTTAGCAGGGACAATGCAGTATAACAGTAAGATAAGTGTGAAAAAATCATTGCATGCATGTATAACTTGGCTGCTTTTAAGGATATATATGGTCTAATCATGTAAAAACAATTCAGATTTGTTTTGATTGTTCTACATAGCTTCTTAACATGCAAATCAAATTTCAAATGAGAGTCTAAAATAACACCTAAATATGTAAAATTATTAACTGTTTCAATTTCCTTTTGATTGATCTTAATTATAAAACCACTCATTTCCTTCTTTCTGATTGAAAAACACATTGAGACAGTTTTTGTACAATTCAGGGTCAAACAACTGTTCTGTAACCACTGTGACACACCAATCATTTCATTTGTTCATATTTCTGCGGCTAAACTTGGAGTCTTTGCAGATACATAAATGACTGTGTCATCTGCATATAACTGACATTTTGTTTGCTTACAACAGTTTGGAAAATCATTAACATATAAGGAAAACAACAATGGGCCCAAAATTGGGAGACCCATATAATTATTTCGTAAAGCTGATCTTGAATTATTAATTTTAACACACTGATCTCGGGATTCTAAATATGATCTAAACCAATTCATTGCCTGCTGAGTGAAGTTAAATAACTTTAATTTGTGTAGGAGAATTTCATGATTCACAGTGTCAAATGCCTTTTTGAGATCTAAAAACACTGCACCGACTACATTACCTTTATCTAAAGATTCCTTAATACATTCTGTGAGATAGCAGTTTGCCATTTCTGTTGAATACTTAGGCCTAAAACCAAACTGTTTAGAATAAAGTAAATCATGTTTTTCTAAATAATTGATAAGTTGTTCTGCTACCAATTTTTCCAGAATTTTTGAAATTGCAGGAAGAATAGAAATTGGTCTATAATTCTGAACCTCATCAGCTGATCCTGCTTTGAAAATTGGAGTTACAATACTAGTTTTCCAATTCAAAGGGAATTTATTTTCTCTAATTGATAAATTTATCAGATTTACCAAGGGCTTTATCAAACAAGCACTATATGTTTTTACAAATGCAGTATCCATTCCAAATATATCTTTAGCCTTTGAGTTATTCAGTTGATTAATAATTTGAAGTATCTTATGTTCATCAACCTCAGAAATATGAAAGGATGAGGGTGTGCCATTTATTACATTTTGAGGTAGTTGTATAGTTTTAAAACGCATAGCAAGCTCTTCCACAGACTGAATAAAATATCTATTAAATTCATTGGCAATTTCAGTGCTATCAGTCCTTAATCTACCATTTATGTTCAGCTCCACTAAAGGTTTTCTTTGTGTACCCTCTCTTTTAGAAAGTTTATTTATACACTTCCAAAGAGATGAGCTATTTCCTCCTGATTCTATAATCAATTGCTCAAAATATGCAGTTTTTGCCTTCCTCATATCACTAATTACTTTATTTCTTAATGATTTAAAATGTATAATATCTGTCTGTGTTTTTGTAAGCAATGACTTTTTCAAAGCTGTATCTCTCTTTTTCATTAGTTGATAGATATCTGAATTTAACCATGGTAGAGATGCATTTTGTCTACATTTTAGCGGTTGTGTGTATTTTTGAATAGTTTTTTCAATAGTTCTCATCACAGTTTCACTGTTTTTGTCCAATTCACCAATTTGTAATACATCATCCCAATTTATGTTTTTCATATCATTTTCAAATTTGAACATTTTACTCTTCCTGGTTTAAAGATTTGATAAACATTATTCTGCAAACGTTTCTTTGTTAATTTCCTAACAACCAGGATCATGTTATGGTCAGACAAACCTGTCAAAAGATTATATGTTTTTATTACCCGTTCAGGTTTGCTATACAGAATAATTATGCACAGTACACACATATATTATGTAAACACAAACTTTAACTTTAATTAATAGTTGCTCAGCACTAATTATAATGCATTTTAACTTTGGTTACAATTATTTATGAAAAGATATAATGCATTATAACATGTTAGTAAAACATTACCACATATTCCAACTAATTTACTCTTCTTTCCATCTGGTAATAATGAGTTGTGCTGATGTGCTGATGTCTGTTTCCTCCACAGATCTGGAAGTGTGTCGCAGCCGACGTCTCCAGTAATAAGCGCTCCGGGTTCGATCCTCTCGCTGAGTTTGAGCACGAGGCCGGGGTTTGTGCCGAGGAATCTTACATCACTACAGTATACGCAAACTGAGCTGTCGTACAACTCGCCGTGTGTGTGTTCGCCACTTCTCAGAATAGCTGTGCAACAGTAGAGATAGAAAGTCTCGTCACACTTTACAGTACGGTTCACTAACATGAACTAAGAATTAGCAATACTTCTACAGCATTTACTAATCTAAGTTCATTTTAATTTCAACATTGACTAATACTGTATTAAAATCAAAAGTTGTATTTGTTAACATTAGTTAATGCACTGAACTAACATGAACACACACTGAACAGCTGTAGTTTTATTAACTAACATTAACAAAGATTAATAAACACTGTTTCAAGTGTATCGCTCATTGTTAGTTCATGATAGTTTATACATTAATGTTAACTAATGAACCTTATTGTAAAGTGTTACCGAAGTCTCTAAACGCCACTATTTACACCGTGAGATTTGATTGAATCCTTTAAGATGATGTGACCAAGACAACTAGCCGTGATTAAAGATCACACAGCGATGAGAAATCATCAAAGTTTGAAGTTAGTCGGCTCAAACTGAAAGAGTAAGAGGTGATCTGCATTATTATATTTCTCTATAGACTTATAGAAGTTTAATGCTGAAAAATGCTCAATATTTCAGCTTCGAGTGTTTATTAACTTTGATTTGGGGCAAATATGACGTAATGCTAACACCATGTTGCCCTACGACGATAGATCCCAGAAGACTGTCGATGTCATGGCACTGGGTTTTCGGTCAGATGTTCTCTATTAGAATCAGAGAAAGGATGTTCTTTAAAACTATTGATTGGTTGAGCTTGATGAACGCACTGTAAAAGCTGAAGTGTCTCCCAGAATGCTGATGCTGGATAAATTATCACATGCCAAGGTTTAGAAAAGGTCAGATTTTTAATAGTGTAAGTCCTGCAGTGTTGCACACAACATTAAAACAAGTCATTAAAATGTAAAATATAATGATTCAAAAATTAGTACACGTACACGTATGCCCTCAACAGTGTAGTGTATGACCTGTATAAAGCTGCGGCAGTCGAGGGCATGAAGTGTCCAACATTACACACAGTTTTATTTAGTGTTTTTTTAAAGTATTTAAAGTAGTGATGCACCGATATTAACATTTTGACCGATACCGATAACCGATAATTCTTTATATCTGAAAGCCGATAACCGATATATTGGCTGATAAGTCAAGTTTTTATATAATTTTTGAGAGCCTGATTACAAAAACAAGTCTGATCATTAAAAGCCACGTCCCAAACACACATTTATAATGATCTCATGATAGTTTTATGCAGCCGATATGACAGACTTGCACTTTACTGTATTTTCCTTTTTTGAAGTGATTCCAATCATATTTCAAGCAACTCAAACCCATCATGTTGAACAGTGCGCATCTGAAGCGTCTCAGCTGAAGGACATAATACACACTACTGGTACTACAGAACAGCATAGAGTAGTGCATAAGTGAATTGGGACACACGTTTTGTTCTCCTGTTTGTAACCTGTTCGAGAAAAGTGCCTTTATATTATTGTGTGTTATGAAATGTTAACGTCTATCTAATGTGTGTATTGTGTGTACACACACACGTGTGCGCAGGTCAACTCTTTAGACCTCAGCCCTGCTGGTACACTGATGGCGACGGGCACTAAAGAAGGAACTCTCACTGTGTGGGACGTGACCAGTCCTGTGCCACTCAACCAGCTCACCTGCCATACTGGGAGGATCCACCAGCTGGCCTTCAGTCCTGGTGAGTGTGTGTGTGAATGAGTGTGTGTGAGTGAGTGAGTGAGTATGTGTGTGAGTATGTGTGTGAGTATGTGTGTGAGTATGTGTGTGAGTATGTGTGTGAGTGTGTGAGTGAGTGTGTGAGTGAGTATGTGAGTGAGTGTGTGAGTGAGTGTGTGTGTGAGTATGTGAGTGAGTATGTGTGTGAGTATGTGAGTGAGTATGTGTGTGAGTATGTGAGTGAGTATGTGAGTGAGTGTGTGAGTGAGTGTGTGAGTGAGTGTGTGAGTGAGTGAGTGAGTATGTGAGTGAGTATGTGAGTGAGTATGTGAGTGAGTATGTGAGTGAGTATGTGAGTGAGTATGTGAGTGAGTATGTGAGTGAGTGTGTGAGTGAGTGTGTGAGTGAGTGTGTGAGTGAGTGTGTGAGTGAGTGAGTGAGTATGTGAGTGAGTATGTGAGTGAGTATGTGAGTGAGTATGTGAGTGAGTATGTGAGTGAGTATGTGTGTGAGTATGTGTGTGAGTATGTGAGTGAGTATGTGAGTGAGTATGTGAGTGAGTATGTGAGTGAGTATGTGAGTGAGTATGTGAGTGAGTATGTGAGTGAGTATGTGAGTGAGTATGTGAGTGAGTATGTGAGTGAGTGTGTGTGTGTGTGTGTGTGTGTGTGTGTGTGTGTGTGTGTGTGTGTGTGTGTGTGTCTTGTGTGGTTTCACACACTGTGTGTGTGTGTGTGTTCAGACAGCAGGCATATCTTGAGTGTTGGCGAGGACTCGTGTTTGGCAGTGACAGATGTGCAGACAGGAATGCTCATCGCTACTGTACACGCCGAGCAGGAGCAGAGGTGACCAGAACACACACTAGAGCTGTGTCCCAAATAAATACACACACATGCATGTTTAAATTTAAGAAAAATGTGTTACTTATATATAAAAGTCTCAGTGTCTCGGGTGGAGGAGTTGTGTAACTTGTGTTGTTCCTGTAGGTGCTTCTGCTGGGATGGAAACACTGTGTTGTCTGGAGGGACGTCAGGAGATCTCAGTGTGTGGAACCTCCTCAGCAGTAAAGTCATCCACAAGATCCCTGATGCTCATTCAGGTAAACACACACACACACACACATTCTGGATTGCAATGCTCTGTGTAAGGAACGTTCTAGAGTGTTCTCTCTGTGTTAGGGACACTGTGTAGTGATGATACCTCTGTAGGGCCCCTAACCCCAGTGTGCTGTGCTCCTGCAGGCGCTGTGACGTGTGTGTGGATGAACGATCAGTGCAGCTCCATCATCACTGGAGGTCTGGATAAACAGATCAGTCTGTGGAAACACCAGTATTAACACACACACACACACACACACACACACACACACACACACACACACACACACACACACACACACACACACACACACACACACACACTCTAATGGACATTATTCAGTATCCTCGATGTTTGTGGTCATAGTTTTCTGAGCAGAGACAGTAGCAGGCTTTTAAATCCGCTGCAACAGTTTTACATTATTATTTAGCATTTTTACTGTGTTTTAGAACTGAAGAACATTAATCATAATTAATGTTCTCATCAAATGATAAATTTGGCTCAATGATTTCTTTTATTATATAATAAATGTATAACATCTGTCCTGTTTCCACTTCAACATGCATAAAAACAGCAACAATTCTTGGAAAATATAATAAAGGTGTCGAGAGTTGATCTCAGAAGATGTGTTATGAAATATGAAGTAGTTATTATAGATGGACTGTTTAATGTCCTTCAAGTTTGCTGCAGATTTTGAGCCAAAAACATTTTTTAATGTGCCTTAGTTTTTAATCGTGTGAACTTGAGCGTTATTATTAATGCCCTCTCTTTAATCATGCTCGCATGTTCAGATAAAACATATGCATACTAATGATTACACTAGTTATGTATGATGATATATTTAAGTGTAGGTTAGAGTAAAACCTTCTGTAATATAATCAAATATAGTATTACATCTTGACAGGTTATGGATGCATTTGTATATATTGTATGCGATCTGTATATTTCATACGCTGTTATTTATGTCATAATAATATGCCTTGAAGAAATGCTCTTCAGTGAAGAACATTTAGTGTGTGTGAAATATTACAGAAGTTGAGTTCATATCGCAGGATTATGCAGTGAGCACACGAGTTATTAAGAGACGGTTATCACTGTCCCTTTAACTATGAAAAATTGCATTTTTGAAATATTTAATGTTTAGCATGTTTTACTATATTATGTTTCTGTTTGTTTTTTTGTTAATTTCTTCTCAACTGTGTATTTTTTAACTGCTGGAAATTAAACGACTTTAGAAATGATTGAGTTTTTGTTTCTCTGTTCTTCTTTTAAAAGCTTTTCTCTTTGTTTCGTGTATTAAATACTGACGTGACAAATTACGTTATTTATTAATTATTATTAAATATTACACGAGTACGTCACAGACTTATAATGGGAAACATATGCAGGGTTTATTTTACCATGTTAAGGTTAAATCCTCATAATCATTGGAAATCATCAATTCAGTGTTTTATCAATATTGTGTATCCAAAGAACATTTGTGTTATTGTTTTTCATCATTAATGTTAAGGTTTTGAGTAAATGTGTTTTCTCTGACATGTTAAGTTCATGTATATTATTTAAGTTATTATAATTTTTCTGGGGAATTGTCAGCCAAACTAAAGTTTCATTACATTTTTGTAATAGTTGTAAACAAACGAACACAGTAAATCTACACTGGCATTCATTCATATTCAGAGAGAAAGCTGTTTTAAAGTGGACATGACATGGTTTATTATTTTGATATGTTCCTTCTGGTTCACTTGCAAAGTTAATAAAGATTTTGTAAAAAAAAAAAAAAAAAAAATAGATGTGGAGAAACGATTATTTTTCAGTCTTGGTTCTGAGCCTCTGTCTGAGATGATGCGTTTTTAAGGCGCCGCCCCTTTAAGGCTTGCCACTGTTCTGATTGGCTAACGTCACTGCACAGGAAACCGTGTCAACGTTATGAAAACATTATCCATATAAAACCTCATTTACAGAAGCATTATGAAATCATTGACTTATGGTTTGTGATATTTTCCAGCTGTAGTCGCTCAGAGCCTCGTCGTTTGTTTACAAAATCAATGGCTCATATTGTACTTTAGCTTTACATTTTTGCTATTTGAATTTTGGTAATTGTTTTCTTGGTATTAGTAGGTTCTATTTTGACATCTCACATGTTCTAATGTAAATCAGCTATATTTGTTTTTACCTGATTGGAAATGTTCAAATAGCGTTTTGTGACCAAAGCTATAAATCTTTTAATGTTGTGACAAACCATGTGTAAGTTCATAAGTCGACAGCATTGCTGAGTATTTCCTCCTTAAAACTGCAGTGAACCAAAGACAGTCTCAAAAACACGCTTTGAAATCGCTGGTGTTTCTGACGTCACAAACTACCTTGTAACCAATCAGATCAACGTGTGATCGTCAACCAGTGGATCTCTGAGCTGAGTGAGTGAGTGGAGGCGGGGCTCATTTGCATATTCATAGAACCGCGCATACTAAATGAGGCGAGGGTGTCAGTTACATTCAAGATATTTTAAGGCATTAGGAAAAAAATTCAAGGAAAAAACATTTAAATATGTAATTTTGGTGATCAAAGATGAGCTTTAAGGGATAAAATTATTGACTACAGGGGGACTTTAAGCTTTTTTTCTATATAGAAATTGATCTTCAGAAATAAACCTACCCTGAACTATTCTACTTTGATATTTTGGTATCTAATGAAATGACGTTCAGATATTAACTCTTTCCCTGCCATTGACGGAGATTTCCTGATACACATCTTCTGAGAGAGAACTGAATCTCCTGATCAAACATGCGAAAAAGAAACAGAAACAAGTGATAGCATATGTAGAATAACACGATCATCAACATTAAACAGCATATAAATCAAATCTGCCTGGTGTTACAGAATGAAACGTGGAACCCATGAAGGGTTAACGACTGAGGTGTTGATGGACTCGATCGACTCCATCTGTGTTTGATCATCGATCTGAAGCTGATTTGATAAAAAATATGATTTTCTCAACTTTTGGTTCAAAATGTTGTTTTTTTATGAAACTGTCCCACATAGTGTTGATGAAAAAGAATGCATGAAGCGAATAAAAAGTAGAGGGTCTGTTCTTTCTTTTGACATACTGCATGTTCAGATATTTATGCAACAAAATATTCTGGGGGCCATGAAAGTTTTGTACATAAAAATAAATTGAAAAAAAAAAAAACAGATAAAAAATGCTGGCGGTGACTAGAAACTTATTAAAAAAAAAACGCTGGCAGGGAAAGAGTTAAACGAGGGCATTGAATGCAACTGCTATCCGTCCAATGTGAGGGCAAATATCTCCCACCAAAGTCACGCTCTCGCTGTGTGAGTGTGTGTGTGTGTGTGTGTGTGTGTGTGTGTGTGTGTGTGTCTGTGCATGTGCGCGCGCTGTCAGTCCGAGACGAAACTGTTGCAGCGACGCACGCGCTCAATAACACACCAAAAGCGGCCAGTAACAGTGCCTGTGGGTTACTGAGATCAGATGAACAGGTGTGGAGGAGAGTGTGTGTGTGTGTGTGTGTGTGTGTGAGTGTGTGTGTGTGCTGATCCGGCACTGAAGACCTGAGAGCAGCAGAAGAGCCTGAAGATCCTCAGAGAGGAACATGTCTTCACCTGCACCATCAGAGAGCGCGTGCCCGACAGCACAGGTAGAGCACGCGCACATATGATGCGTTTCCATTCTCGTGTTTCTCTCTGAAGTGTTCCTCTCTCTTCGTGTTTCTCTCTCTCTCTTCGTGTTTCTCTCTCTCGTGTTCCTCTCTGAAGATCCTCAGAGAGGAACATGTCTTCACCTGCACCATCAGAGAGCGCGTGCCCGACAGCACAGGTAGAGCACGCGCACATATGATGCGTTTCCATTCTCGTGTTTCTCGAACGCTAATATCTTTATGACGGTGAAGGTCAACTTGTAAAGCCAACAAATGTATAATTTATTCATTTCTTTCTCGCTAATGTTATTTTGCGTTTGTGTCTCTTTAGTAAATTAATTAATCTCAGTATTTAGGAAATAACTATCGGTGATGCACTGATCGTGTCTTAGATCTCAACTCATGTTGTGCTTTTGTGTTTGAAGGGTTAAAGGGATAGTTCACTTTGAAATAAATTTTTGGTATGTTTTAGCTTACCTCAAGGGCATCCAAGATGTAGGTGTCTTTTTTTCCGCAGTAGTTTCAATTTTGATATTTTTAGGTCAAACCGTTCTTGTCTGTCAGTCATATAATGCAGGTCGATGGTCACTGTCTCAAAGAGCATGCACAGAGTCCAAATTAAAACAATTCCCCGTCGTCCAAATTAAACAATTCCCCATCGTAAGTACACATTGATGGCCTAAGACACGAAACGAGCGGTTTGTGTGAGAAAACGAACAGTATTTATATAGTTTTTACCTCTTATACACAGCCATGTCCAAGTGATCTGATCTGACGTGTACGCAGACTGGTGCATAGATATATACACACTAGATGTCGCCTTGTCTACGGCAGTTCATTGGAACGAATGTCTTTAAGGCGACATCTAGTGTATATATATCTATGCACCAGTCTGCGTACACGTCAGATCAGATCACTTGGACATGGCTGTGTATAAGAGGTAAAAACTATATAAATACTGTTCGTTTTCTCACACAAACCGCTCGTTTCGTGTCTTAGGCCATCAATGTGTACTTACGATGGGGAATTGTTTAATTTGGACGACGGGGAATTGTTTTAATTTGGACTCTGTGCATGCTCTTTGAGACAGTGACCATCGACCTGCATTATATGACTGACAGACAAGAACGGTTTGACCTAAAAATATCAAAATTGAAACTACTGCGGAAAAAAAGACACCTACATCTTGGATGCCCTTGATGTAAGCTAAAACATAGCAAAAATTAATTTCAAAGTGAACTATCCCTTTAAATCTGCTGATCTGTGAGTCATGTGGGTTTCAGCAGGTGATGAAGTACAGGAGGAGCCTGATTCATGCTGTCAGACACACACACACACACACACACACACACGCACACACACACTCACAGGCACGCACACACACACACACACACACACACACACACACACACACACACACTCACACACACACACACACACACACACACACGCACACACACACTCACAGGCACACGCACGCACACACACACACACACACACACTCACAGGCACGCACACACACACACACACACACACACACACACACACTCACACAACACACACTCACACAACACACACACACACTGACTCACTCACTCACACACACACACACACACACACACACACACTCACTCACTCACTCGCACACTCGCACACGCACACACGCACACACACACAGCATAGCTATTTAAAGGTGCATTAGCAGTGAAAATATTTTATTCCTTAAAATGGTTAGTGTAAGTAGTTTTGAGTGTGTGAACTGTAGCAAATTATGTGCAGTATGGAATCTTAATTATTATTTTCCCATATCTCAGTTTAATGCACAGGGACCAGACTGAGGGTGTTTTCGCATATTACAGTAAATATGACGTTTGATTGATGGCATCAGTTTGCTCACCCAGAGACTGTCCGGTGTTTGTAGAGCTGCACGATTAATCGATAACAGATCTTTGACAAGTACGATCACAGGAGCGTTAGATCTGTGTTCTGATCCGGACACAGCCGTTGTCATGTATAGATAATTTGTATAGATGTATAGATGATATAAAACAGTCTTTTCAACCACACAGTATCATTATTTCTGAAATACAAATGTCTTACAAATATCTATATTTTCACAGAAGTTCTGGGATAAAAGTATATTGTTCGGATAGAAACTCTGATGACTACAGTAGTGTTTAAAATAGAGTAAATCACCTTTGGAAAGAAACTTGATGCTTCAAATGAAGATTGTATCATTACATCGTTACACCAGTAGGTGGTGACAAGAGACTGTTAAAAATGTGTTTGTCATTGAATCATTCATTCAAGAGATTCGTTCAAAAACACTGATTCATCCATTAATGAAACGAGTGAAGTCTTTATGAGTGAGTCATTGAATCATTCATTCAAGAGATTCGTTCAAAAACACTGATTCATCCATTAATGAAAGGAGTGAAGTCTTTATGAGTGAGTCATTGAATCATTCATTCAAGAGATTCGTTCAAAAACACTGATTCATCCAGTAATGAAAGGAGTGAAGTCTTTATGAGTGAGTCACTGAATCATTCATTCAAGAGATTCGTTCAAAAACACTGATTCATCCAGTACTGAAACGAGTGAAGTCTTTATGGGTGAGTCACTGAATCATTCACTCAACCTAAACTAGTTCAGCAAAAAGATAAAATTCTGTAATCGTTTCCTCGCCCTCCTGTGTTTCCCAAACCCTTTGATTTTCTTCTTCATGCAGAATTTAAGCTGCACTTTTACCATACAATGAAAGCGAATTATGACAGGGTCCAAAAAAAAAAATATATATATATACAGCAGCCGTTTCTTAACCGCATCCAGCACTTTTCAAGGGTCTGTATTCTATCTGTCCGTCAAAGAAAACTCTGAGTACACAACTACGTTTTTCATTTGTACTGCAACTATACTACAAGTGAACTTAAATACTGATAGTTTACTAGTTGAATCCCAGACAGCAACATAGTGTCGGCACACATCCGGCACACATCTGGCCCACATCCGGCCCACATCTGGTACACATCTGGTACACATGGATTCCACACGGGCCAGATGTGGGCCGGATCTGGGCCGACACTATTTTGCTGTTTTTAGCGAATTTTTTAGTTTATGAAAGTACACTTTGAAGTGTAAGTACTTGTAAGTTTTCTTTATAAATCGATATTTTAAAACAATGTAAGTTTTAAAGGCAATATGTAAAATTATGTGAAAACAGTATATTTAGTTGGCATCTCGTCATGTTGTGGGATCTGGGTTAGTTTGGGGTGTATTCGGTGATTTAATCCCTTTGGGACCTTGTTAATCAGGAATATCTCAAATTGTTCACAGCCCACATATGAAGTTCACAGAGTGGCTGCGTTTGTTTCGTTCGACACGGGCATTCATGAGCAGTGCAGTACAGTGTGTGTGTGTGTGTGTGTGTGTGTGTGTGTGAATGGCTCCTTGTTGGTTCCTTCTGGAACAAAGACTCAGCCTTGTCTTCTTCGCTGTAAAACCAAGCCTTCTTCCCGGCTCTTGTGTTCATGTCAGAATTCCTTCCCACTGACTAACTTCAGCTTCAGTTTGTCCCCAGCGCCAGTTAGACAACGGAACAAATGACTTTGGACACACACTTCACGAATCCCATTCACTTTTTCTGACAGAAACTGATGACACTGGACTTTTTTGAGATTCATTCAACTGTTTTCCATCTTAAATATCTGCTCAATCTGGTTTTCGTTCACCATTTAGTTGCATTACAGCAGCTGTAAAAGTTATGAACGATATTTATGCTTTAGATACACAACAATTTTGTGCAGCTATTTTATTTGTATCTTGCTAAAGCTTTTGATACTGTTGATCACTCTATTCTGTAAACCAGATTATGTAGTATTATTGGTGCATCTAATTTATTTTTATCTTGGTTCTCTAATTATCTATTTAGTAGATCCCAACATGTACAAATTGAACAACTATCTGAGCTTCTAACTATTAACAAAAGGGTTCCTCAAGGCTCTGTGTTACACAATTGACACAATTAAAGGTAATCAACAATACACAGATGAAACAAACAAACTCATTATGACGGTGACCATGGTAACAAAGCAGTGGCGGGAAAATCAAACAAAGGAAGACATGACTAATGACAACAAACTGAATGTCCATGAAAACTAAAACCAACGGAACATAACGAGAGTTACGTGTGTAACTACGGTTGTATGAGTTCTGGATGATCGCCAGAGGCTGTGCTTCCCACTGAAGATTATCTCTCTTGCTCTTGCACAGGTCGAGTCTAATAACAACAAAATCATCACATGACCAGGTATGTCATGGGGATCCCCTCTATTTAACCCCGTGACATCCCGCAAACTGTTTACAGAATCTTCTTGTGAGACTCTGAATAACAGGGAGCTTTGGCGGTCATCCAGAACTCATAGAACCGTAGTTACATACGTAACTCTCATTCTATTTCGTTCTTACTGACCGCCAGAGGCAGTGCTTCCCACTGGATGGCTCATAACAACAAGGTCACGAGGAGGCTACTCCTAACCTTAAGCCGAAGTTGAGGGTCCCAACAGGACTGCCGCTTCTATAGCACCAGGGGCGGCAACATTAACTCCGTAGTCTCTGGAGAAGGTATCAGTGGATGACCAGTTAGCCGCTGCACAAATGTCCATTAGAGGGACACCTTTTAATGCTGCCCAAGATGTTGAGATACTTCTCGTCGAATTTTCTTGGCCCGCCGTAGCAGAGAAAGAGTTGGTCTGACTGTCGCAGTTTCTCTGTGATTCTCAGATAGTCCCGAAGGGCTCGCACTGGACAAAATTGTTCAGTTTGATTGCCATCTTGTGTGTCAGACACAGAACGATTGAGTGCTGCCAACTCAATTGGTTGATTCCTAAATCACGTTGAGAGCCTTTTGAGTAGGAATGAGGGGTTAGGCCACAATGTCATCATTGTTCCATCCGCATTCCAACGCATACAGGACGTATTGGTTGACAATGCGTGGAGCTCACCAACGCGTTTGGCTGACGTTATTGCCAAAAGGAATGCAGTCTTTATTAAGAGCCACTTCAGGTCACAATGCTCCATTGGCTCAAAGGGGTGTTGTGTAAGTGTTCTTAAAACCAGACTGAGGTCCCATGAGGGCACCCTAACAGTTGGAGCAGGGAGCAATCGCTGAGCACCTTTCAGAAACCGAGTGATTAGAATATGTGACCCTAGAGATTGATCATTTACCTTTATATGCTGAGCAGAAATTGCAGCCACATATAACTTTAGGGTAGCGGGTGCCCTGTTGTTGTCTAGTAGGGACTGCAGAAAGCATAACACCATTGGCACAGTGCTCTGGGACCAACCTTCTTAGTGCACACCAATCAGTGAAAAGCTTCCACCTACAAGCATAGATATTCCTGGTGGAAGGTGCTCTAGAATTCAGGATTGTGTTTTGCACCTTAACATCACAAGACTTCAACAGTAATTCTGGTTCCTCAGCTGTAGCCGATCTGGGCTTGGGTGCCAAATCTGCCCCTGCAACCGAAGGAGCAGGTCCTGTCTCCTGGGTAGGCTCCAGGGCTCCCCTTTGAGAAGCCGGCATAACATTGGGAACCAAGGTCTGTCTGGCCAGTTCGGTGCCACTAGGAGCATCCTGTGGTGCCCTTGAAGAACTCTGTGGAGAGTTGGCAGAATTAAGGGGGTTGGGAGAAAGGCATAGAGTAGAAGATCTGGCCAGGCATGTGCTAGCGCATCCTGACCCAATGGGCTGGACTTCTCTGTCCAGGAGAACCACAGGGGGCAGTGGGTCAAGGTCTCTGAGGCAAAGTGTGTGTGCTCTGCCAAATCGTCGGCAAATCATCTGAACTACTTCTTGATTGAGTCTCCATTCTCCTGGCAAAGGTCTGTGGCGAGACAAGAAGTCTGCCACCACATTCAACACTCCCGGTATATGCATCGCCCTGATGCTTGTGAACCGAGGGAAGGCCCATGTCAGAAGGTCTCGTGCTACTCTCAGAGACTGGCTGGACCTCGTGGCGCCTTTGTGGTTGATATGATATACCACCGATGTATTGTCCGTCCTGATAAGAATATGGCGGTTCAGTAGGGTCGGCCCAAAGTGCTTCAGAGCCAATTGCACTGCTTGTAGCTCCAGGGTATTTATATCTTTTGAGGCTTGCCCAGGTTTCCAGGTCCCCCTGATCATCCTGTGCTGCCACACGGCCCCCCAGCCAATTAGCGAAGCTTTCCATGGTTTCAAGGTAAGGAGGCATCGTTCTGTAACTTTGACTAGTCTGCTCCTGTGCCTTGTGGGGTTCAGGTGGAGA